>PVKA01011149.1:0-48429 GCA_004027165.1 Ctenomys sociabilis | reverse complement strand
ACTAGCCATTCGTGAAATGCAAATAAAAACAACACTGAGATGCCATCTCACTCCAGAAAGAATGGCTATCATAAGGAAATCAACCAACAACAAATGTTGGAGAGGTTGTGGGGAGAAGGGAACACTTCTCCACTGCTGGTGGGAATGTAGACTGGTACAACCATCGTGGAGGTCAGTGTGGAGACTCCTCAAAAGAGTAGGACTAAAAATCCCATTCAAGCCGGCTATCCCCCTACTGGGAATTTTCTCAAAGAATCTGGATACATTGTATCATAGAGATATATGTGTACCTATGTTTATAGCAGCACAATGTGTGATAGCAAAATCTTGGAAACAACCAAGATGTCCATCACATGAGGAATGGTTGAAAAAGATGTGGTATTTCTATATAATGGAGCTATATAATGGAGCTATTAAGAATGGTAAGTTTGAAGCATTTATACTGAAGTGGATGCCACTTGAACATAGACTCATAAGTGAAATAAACCAGACACACATATGTAAATATCGTGTAGTCTCCCTAGTATAACAAGTGAAAAGCAGAAATACAAAAGGAAACGTACAACAACTAAAATCAATTGAGTCAGATCTGGCAAAGTGAATGGCATATGCTGCAGGATACTAATCAGCTTTTCTTCTGGATGGTTAACAACCTAAGTTCACAAGTCAGAGTTGGAGAAATAGAAGAGCCACAAGGCCAGCCAACATTTTGGCCCTAGCCTTTCAAGGTCAGCGAAGACTCAGGTCATAGGAGCAACTCAGGTGAGCTCCAAATTTTCTGAACAAGGAGATTATGGAGCAACAGAGGAAAGAGCTTGAAGTTCTATAGTGTGCCTGGGGAGAGTCACATGAAGAGAAAACTTTCTCTCAAGCTCTCACAGAGAGCAAACTGGTCAAGCATTTGCCGTGGCTCATCCACATGGATGACACAGACAAAGGAACTACAGAATAATGTACAGGACTACAAGATAAACCCTGAGAGGACTTCACTGACCACATAGGAAATATAAAGTTCAGGTGTTGGTATATAAGTCTTGATCAATCTAGGTCTTAACCATCCAGCAGAAAAGTATAAAAATGAAGTATACATTGTGGGGCCATAATATTAAGCTGAGCTATAAATGGCTATGGTCGACAACTTCTCTGAATAACTCACTATGGTTGCAGAATGCTGGACTGTGTTGGACTGTGGTGTCGAGTTCAAGCACCTAAGTTAGTTGAATGACAATGGAGTGCCCACTTTTGACAGGTGTAGACAAAGGAAGGGGTGTAGAAAGAAAAAAATCATGATGTGTGTGCATAGACAGTACAGTTGGGATAGATAATGCTGTGCTTCTACATAATTGTATGAGAGGCAAGATCTGCACTAATGGTGGTTGGACAGGATATTATGTCGGCTTCTAGTACTATGGTCATCCATTAGGAAAATAATTATTGAATTTTTTATATAATTCATGTATAAAAAATAAGCAGCTACTCTCTTAATTTACTGATAAGAGATATCTGCTGAAATAATATCTGTAAATATAATATCATGTATGCACCTTGTACAATACCAAAACATTATGAAAACAGTTTGCAATGTATTAATTTATCGAATCTGTATTGTTAAGGTGTCTTGAAACTGTCTGTTGACATTTGTAGTTCAATAAAATAAAATTAAAAAAGAAAAGAAATGGTTGGAACAGTATGTGCATCTGGAAAGCATCGAGGGTCATCACATGGTAGCAGGCAGGGTGAGGGATAACAGGAAACCTTCATAGGTTGCGACAAAAAGCTGCAAGAAAGCTTAAAATGAAGGCCATTCCAGGCAGACACAAAGGTCTGCCAAGAGCAAGGACTGCTCTGCCACCTGCTGTGCTGGGGCTCACCTCACCATATTTTTCTCTATGGTATGTGGTGCCACCTGACATTTTAAGACATTGCTTTGTTTATTGATTGTCTTCCAATTAAAATATATGGGGGTTAAAGACTGTCTTGTTCTCTGCTACTTCTCCAGCACCTATAGCATGCTTGGCAAACAGGAAGAACTGATAAATATGTGTGGTGCAGAAGACTGGGAAATGAGCTTACATGGTCAGGCAACCCTGCCTCTGCAAGGCTTGAGGGCACAGTGTGCTGTGCTAATGGGCATGGAGATTACCTTGGAGACCAAGAACAATGTCCACAAACTGACAACCCAGGGGCCAAACCCAGAGTGTTTTGCTTCCCTTATATCATGCTTTTGAGATCAGGACATTTTATTAAGACCTAGATTGCTGATTCTCCTTGGAAGTTCAGCAGATGCAGTATCAGGGGGCCCATAGCTTTCAAGTCAAAGTCAGCTACACTTTAATAAGGTCTGGGTTTTCCAGGGCTCCTGGGCCTGTTCCAGTCTCCAGTGTCTTGCAGCAGACCTTATTTATTCGCCTATCACCTGCCAAAATGAGTTTGTAACCCCACCTGGGATTAGAATGTGTGGTTTGATCTGGCTATGGTGAAGCATGCCTGTAATCTCAGCACCAGGAGGCTGAGACAGGAGGATTGCCACAAGACTGAAAATGGCCTAGGCCATGCAGCAAGATACTATTTAAAAACAAAAACAAAAGGAAGAAAAGGAAAAGAATGTGGTTTGAAAACTCCTTCCATGATAGTCTCCAGAACAGACTCCAGGTGAGCCATGATTCCATATCCTACTATGTGAATCTGAGCTGTTTTTGTGTAACAGACTGGAAGGGTAGTGACAAGGCCAGCTCCTAAGAAGCCAGTCATCCCATAAGATGCTTGATTACTCTGAGGCCTACAGACTAACAGGTGACTTGAAGTACACAAGAGGATATGTGTAGGTTATATACAGACTCTGTATCATTTTATGTACAAGGGACTTGAGCATCTGTAGTCCTACAGCCAGGGCCTCTGAAGATCCTGAAGGATGACTGTGCTTCTATTTATCACTTTATAGGTCATAAGATTATAAAAGATAGAGGTGAAGAGGCAGATGATACGGCCATAAAGAGAACTGAAACAGTTTCTAATGCAGATGCTTCTTTTCCCTTAGAGTTGGAGTGATTCTCCGTCCTGGTACACGGATACTTTTGCCATCCAAGGAGATCCTTGAACCCAGTCACTTTCAGGTTTTAAAGATGCATTATTGCTTACATAGAATTGGTTGCATCATTGGCAATTGGAGCGTAACCCATTCATAGCTCTGTTCCCCTCCCAATGCCAGGACGCAGGCCTTAGCTTCAATCCTCTAATCTGCATTAGTCCTTCAGGTGCTCAGCCTCCATCCATAACATATTTAGGGACATTCCAGCCACCAGTCATTCACTGGAATACAAAAAATCATTCTTACCACTTTGGGGATTCCTTGGGTTTTAGGAGCTATGGGCAAAAAATCAGGAAAAGATCAGTTTGGCTCATTCCTTTTTTTAATGTCACACCCAGATTAATTTTATTGTAGAATACCTAAAACTCACCTTGATTTTTTCTTTAGCCCATTGTGATATTAAGTTTATGTTTAAGTTCCATGTATATGCATCGCTCCTGTGTTTTCTTTTGTGAATGATTTCTAACTTCATTATGGTATGACCTGATAATGGTATAATTTCAATTCCTTCAAATTATCGGCTGATTTATTGGCTAGCATGTAGTATAATTTGTAGAAAGTTGCACGAGCTGCTGAAAGCACACATCCTATTGTTGGGTGGAATGCTATGTAGGTATCTATTAAGCCTAATGGTTCAAAGGGTTTATTCAGTTTTAAATTTCTTTCTTTCCCTTTTAAAAATATCTTTTGAGCTTTTACAGAGTGCAATAATCCAGGATAAATTTCTAGTCTTGTTAAAAGCAGCCACATCCATGTACTGCCCATAACTCTGAAAGCAGTGATGTGCTCCTCTAGCATATCTTTCCACTTTTATTATCTTCAACTTCATATTTGAAGTTCTTAAATTTCATATTGCACTGGAACTAGTTAGGAAAACCCTACACTAAGCTATCTGTCTGAATGCTTTGGGCACACTCCTTTATTTCGCCATATCTGCCTCATCATCCCAAGGTTTCACATCTTGTAAGCTGAAAGACTTGTCAACTGTGAAGGCTCTATGACTTTTATGGATGCATACTGTGCAAGTCATTCCTCTCTTAGCTTCTTTGCTTTTCTCCTCCTCAATCCAAAGAGCTCAATATAAGCCGGGCGTGGTGGCGCATGCCTTTAAT
The DNA here is from genome assembly GCA_004027165.1 of Ctenomys sociabilis. Classification (NCBI taxonomy): domain Eukaryota; kingdom Metazoa; phylum Chordata; class Mammalia; order Rodentia; family Ctenomyidae; genus Ctenomys; species Ctenomys sociabilis. Next base: position 44,229 of record PVKA01011149.1, on the reverse strand, counting down.
CCCAGCACTCGGGAGGCTGAGGCAGGAGGATTGTTGTGAGTTCAAGACCATCCTGAGCTACAAAGTGAGCTTAAGGCCAGCCTGAACTGCATAGCGAGACCCTGTCTCAAAAAGACAAAAAAAAAAAAAAAAAAACAAAGAGCTCAATATAATCGTTTTTCCTATTTGTAGTTCCACTTCCTCTGCTGTCTTCCATATTAGCAGAACCATACTTGTCTAAAGATTTCTGTACTCCTGGAAGGCTGACCTTTTCCTTTTTATAAACTTGATGTGATTTTATCAGTGGGACATGATACAAGGTGGCAGGTGATGAGCCAAAGGCTGCTTCAAATACTATGACATTTGCTTCTGAGGGCACATATCTCTTGATGTAGCTCTTATCCACCAGATAATCACTAGGACCTATAGGCCAGTGGGGCCTTTCAGGTCTCTGGAACTCATGGCCTCTGTCCTCAGAAGCTATGTAGCTGTAGAGCAAAAGAGCAGGAACTTTGATACTCCACACTCCACACTGCTCAGGAAAACTACAGGCACCATTCTTTGAAACATAGAAGGTGACTGAGGCCAACTCTGATACTTCTCTGGTTAGGTTTTGTCTAGTTGACCTATCTATTTGCAGTAGTGAGGTATTCAGGGCCCCTAGTATAAATGCATTGATTTTTATCTTATTATTAATGTCCATTAGTACTTGTTTTATGAAGCTGTGTGCCCTGTTGTTCAGTGAATATATGCTAATAATGGTTACCTCCTTCTGTTCGATTCTCTCTTAACCAATATATAAAAACCTTTGTCTTATTTGATCAGTTTTGACTTAAAGTCTACTTTGTTTGAATATAAGATACTTCTTTCTGCTTCGGTGGGGTACCTATTATATACTATTTTCCATCCTTTGACTTCTAGTATATGAGGTTTTTTTTGGGGGGAGGCTAAATGTGTTTGTGTATAACATACTGTTATCTTTATCCATTCTGCTAGTCCTGTGTTTTTTGATTGGGAAACTGGGACCATTTGCATTGAGAGTTATTACTGAGTTATTGAGTTTTGATGAGTGTTGAATACTCAATATTGAGTACTGAATTATTACTGAGTATTTATTCCTGTCATTGTCTTATTTTCTTGTTGTTGATTCCGTCTTTCACTTATACTTAACTGCTCACCCTACTTGGTTTATTCTCTCTTTAAAAAAAATACTATTTGGTACAGCATCTTGTATGCAGTTCAGACTCACAGTCATCGACCTGTCTCAGCTTCCCTTGGTACTGGGATTACAGGTGTGTACCACCACACCCAGTTTCAGGGCTGACACAGCACGTAGGGGATCAAACTCAGGTTCTTGCACTTGCTACACAGGTGCCTAGGCCACTGACCTACCTACCCAGCCTCGTTCATCCTATTAGATATCTTGTCATTGTGAGCTTCGCTGTCTCTGTCTAGGGTATCCTTCAGCATTCTTTGGAAAGCTGGTTTCATGGTTATCAATTTCTTTAGGTGCTCTTCATCATAAAAGTATCTTATTTCTCTATCAAATTTGAAAGATAGTTTTGTAGGTTACATTGGCCTGGGATGGAAATTAAGTTTTCTCTTAAGAATTTGAAGTACTTTGTGCCAAGCTCTCCTGGCTTTTAAGGACTGTATTGAGAAGTCTGTTTTACTTCTAATAGGTTTTTCTTTATAAGTGGTTCATTCCTTTTCTCTAAGGCTTTTAAGATTCTGTTCTTGTGTTGGCCCTCTGGGATTTTGATTATAATGTGTCACGAGGAACTTCTTATCTGGTCGTAGCTATTGAGACTTATGTATGCCTCATTTACATGGATATTAAATTGCTTTACCTTGTTTGAAAAGTTTTCAGCTATTGTTTCAGCAAACAGGTTTTTTAGGACATTTGTGCTGTCTTCCAATTTTTTACTAATTACAATTAATCTTAGTCTTCTTTGTATTGCTAGTTGTTGACTCTTCCTCTTCTGCTTTTAAGATGTCCCTGACAACAGCCCTGTCATCTAGTTCTGAGACTGTCAATAATACATATGTATATAAACATATTCATATATATATATATATATATATATATATATATATATATATGTATTTAGTACAGGGTCTCACTATACAACTTAAGACTCATAGTGATGCTCCTATCTCAGCCTCCCCAGCACCGGGATTACAGGTGTGTGCCACCATGCTCAGTGGCACAGGATGGCCACACTGTGTGCCTGGGGTTCCAGGGCCAGCATGGCATGAGGTACTGGGCATTGAACTTGGGTCCTTCTGCTTGCCAAGCAGGTGCTTAGACTGCTGAGCTATCTCCCCCAGCCCTGTCAATGCTTTCAATAGAATTTTTTGCCTTCTGAATTTTTATTTGGAGCCCATTTAAGGACTCCAATCCTTTCTATACTGGTCGTGCATGTTTTGCATCATTTTGTTTAGCTCTTCTATTATTGATTTTAATTGGTCCAGTATCTTGTTATTTATGTGTTCTGTGAGCTAGTCAATTGCCTTGTTGAACTATTTTGTTATCTTCTCTCATAATATTTTGGATAGGTTACACCTTTTGGTTTCCTTTCCTTCGATGTCCAATGGATCAGCTTTGGGGACTTTGAGAGCTTTTGGAGGCATTTTGTTGTCTTCTCAGGTTTCCATTTTCTGTTTATCTTGAGTTCTGTGAGTTTATTGTAGTGGAAAGTTTTGTTTCTAGCACAGAGACCTCTTTAGTTAATACCTACTTTTCTCTTGACATTCTCTGGGCATAGCTAACTACTGGTCTTTGCCTGTGTCCAGAATCTACCACCTCTGTTTACTTGAGATTGGAGGTTGCAGTGGCTTTCTCACAATACCCAGTCTCCTTCTGTAACGGACACAGTATTACTAATGACCTTAGGCAATGTAGATGCTGGCATCTCAAGAAAATCAGTGAATAACAACAGCTATGACATGGTTGCTACAGTAATAAAACCAGCATCCATTATGACACTAAATACATACTGAATATTGGCAACCTCTAAGTACTAATAAAGTATCACCCTTGTCCACAGAAAAGAGCTCTGTAATTATACTAAAAACACTAAGACAAACCAAATACTGACCTACAGTAGATATCTATTCAATGGGACTTTATCTGTACTAACAATAGCATGCTCTTCAACAATAACATCATAAAATTAACTATCTACAGATTCATAAAGCCTGGCAGTTACATTGGTACATGAGGAGGGATTAGGTAATTGGAGAATGAAACAAAAGGAAATATTTGAAAAGTGGGAATCAATGGGAAATGAGGAGGAGAGAAAGTAAGATAGGGATCCTATGAAAAGAAAATTCAGAGTGATACAGAAGTTATAGGAAAAAATAAATGAGAAAAAGAATGAAGATAAAAGGAAATGAGAAAAAAGTTGGAAGGGAAAACAATAAAGGTAAATAAAGAAGAGAAAGTATAAAATGGGATAAAAACTCCAATCCTGAAAAACCCAATGAAAATAATACAAAATAGAAAATGAAAAAAGAAAAAAAATTGGGGCCAGGGAGATGGCTCAATGGAATAAGGGCTTCCCTGGCAAGTGCAAGGGCCTGAGTTCAAACCCCGGTTCCACCAAAAAAAAAAAAAAAAAAAAAAAAGAAAAAAATTGCTGTTATTGAATGAGTGGTTTCTTTCCATAAACTGTGGTTTTAAGATCCAGCCAAAAATGGTTTTCTATGCTTACCTTTAGGGTCTACAAGCCTTTGAGGTGCCTTCTGTGGACTCCTGAGCCCTCTGTTCATTTTCCCCAGACTGTAATTATGGTTCAAGCCAAGGCATGTTCTTGGTCTCACTAGTAGATGGGCAATGAGATATCCCTCCTCTGTGTTGGATATAGGCTGTAGAGCAGTGGTTCAAGTGGGTGATTGGACTTAATGTGGACATTCATGGGATCTGGTAGCTCTCTTCTCACCCCATGTGTTATCTTCATCCAGGATCTGATTGGTTGGGTTTTGCCTCCACTATCCTCTGTTATAGTCCCCTGGGGTGGGATGCCCCTCCTGTGGGATTCTCTTCCTGCTAGGAAGAGAAATGCTGAGCCAGCTTTGCTTTCTTACATGGGATAGAGCTGAAAGTATTTTAAGTACTTTGGGACCTGCTGGCTTAAATGAGCAATTGTGAGCTAGATTACTGGAAGCTTTACTGCTCACAATATTGGCTGGATAGTTTGCTCCCTGATCCAGCCTGAGAGAGCCATTATTCTACCCTTTCTGGTGATACTCTTCTTACCTTCCCAGGATGAGATGAGATATTGTTATTCTTCTTGATTTTGTCATCGGTGAACTGTCACTGTTGCTCTGAGGTGTTACTTCTCATTTAATTTCCTGCAGAGGAAAAAAGAGGGTCTTGTAGTTAGACAATTTGATGAGTTTGCCTCATGGTTTTCTTTCTTTTGAACTTTCTCTTGAGAGTCCCATTTATCTGGGTCACTCTAATGTATTTGACATAAAATGTCCTATCCTTGTGCAGGTTCAGTTTGTATCTGAGCTAGAATAGAAATATGAGTCTCTTTTAATGAGCCCAAAACAACATTAGTAAGAATCCAGGGCCTTGGGCAAGAGTTACTTCCTGAATATGATGTAGCTGTCATCTCAAAGATAGGCCTATTACAAAGGCCTAGACAATACCTTGGAGGTCCCACACCTGCCAACCTTTGTAAATACAGGAACTGATGATGGTAATTCTGCAACTGCATCTTCTTACAAGGAGAGAGAAAAATCTAATTTGCCTCCAACCTGTAAAGTAAATTTGAGATCCACGGGGTCAATGACTAGTTGTCGTACTGAAGCTCATTTCACTTTGCATTTTTGGATTTTTTTGGCTCTTTCTGGATGAAATGTCCTCCTGATGCCCATTACCAACTTAGATCCTTCCCTGACAATGACAATCACCACTGTTTCTATTTCTTGGTAAACTTCTGAATCTTTAAGACAGAGCTCAAAAGATAATTTCATTAAGAAACTATCTCTGGAAATATAAAACATGGTGAACATAACTAAATTACAAATACGGGGGAAGTAGCTCACCTTAATTACTAGTGGAGGTTTATGCACTTGTAATTCCTCTTTACAGAGATATGAAATCTATTAGTGTTTCTCAGCAAAATCACTAGAGAGCAAATAAATCATTCCTTAAATTTCATTCAATAGATCATCTCTTCGTTACACTACTCCTCTTCCATAGATACTGCAGAATGGAAATATAAATCCACAGCAGGCAGCACTGGACTAGACAGCAGGTAGCCTGGGTATAGGAAATATGGCTTGTGGTAAAAACTTGTTATTTTTGAGCAACGTGACAAGTTCGATTGCTCTCAGACACAGAGGTCCAAGACCAGATGCAATACAGCAGTGGGGGTCGGGGGCTCATGCAGATATATTTTCTGAAGGTTTTGGTCAGGGAGCTTAGAGGTTCTTGGGGGAAAAGAGCCACAATTTCTGTTCTCTGTTGTAAAGAACAGCCTCTTTGATCTGTCTGGTGTAATTAGCATTTCAGCCCCCTCAAATCAATATTCTTTTTTCATGTGGGGATTTTGAGTCATTTTTGTACCTCCTTTTTTAATGTTCCATACACCCCCAATAAATAATAATTCTGATTGCTTGCTCTTGGGGAAAGATTTGTCTTTTACTGCTGATATTAATACTATTCATCTCCCCTGATCTTTTCCTGGTTCTTAGAATTTAACACTGTAGACCTGCTGACCCCTTAAAGATATGGCAGACCAGGACTAATCAATTGCGTTCATAAAATTACATCCTTGTCCCACTGAACAAAATGTCTCCTTCAAAGGACTTACATTCATACCTGGTAAGTACACACTACAGATATTGTTTGTTCTTTTTTGTAAACTGAGTATTTTCTCTGAGTTCTCTTGTGATTTCCAGCTACCTATACTAATCCCCAACCACTTTGTATACACTCATACACACACACACACACACACAAAAAAAAAAAAAAAAAAAAAAAAAAAAAAGACTGGGTAGTGGAATCAGAGCCTTCACACTGAGTTAGGTCTCCAGCCCTGTTTTTATTTTGAGATAAGGTCTGCTAAGACTACAAGTTGTTCAGGGTGGCCTTGAACTTGAGATCGTCTTGCCTTGACCAGGCTTCCAGAATGCTGGGATTTTTCCAGTAACACATTTGTTTTCCTATAATTTGTTCACAGAGTATTATGTTTCCTCTATAACGATTAGAAAATATAATTTTGTAAACTTTTGATACTATTTAAAAAAATAATAGAGGACAGATTCTAAATTCAGTGCTCAAGTATTAAGAATATGGATCTATTATATTTACAAGGTCTAGGCCTCACCAGGCTGTGACTACAAAATACAGAGCTTATGGGGCAAGTATCACTGGCCTAATGCCTGAAATTGGTTCTTCTGCAAATGGCTCCCCAGCTCTTTAGGTAATTAAATATAGAATTTTTAAAAATGTAAAGAAATGTAAGCATTGAGACAAAGGCTTTCTAGCTACTCTGATAGTGTGAACAAGGAATCTGGTATCCTGCATGGAGTGGGCAGCATTCCAAGTTTTCTTTTTTTGGAGACAAAGTACGGACAACATACTACAGGCTTCTCGCAGGACATAGACTTCGTGCTCTCCAGTAAGGTTGCCTGCCAGGAGCAGGCAGGGCTCAGGACCCATCTCAGTTGATGGGTCCTAGGAGCTAGAAAGGAATAAATGATTTGCCAGTGTCTAGTGTATCATTCTTATGTGGGAAACACTGACCAGAAAAATCCAGTAAGAGCTTTCTCCAAAAAAATACTCCCTGGTGATCATGAGTAATCTTTTAATATAAATTAATCCTAAAAGACACAGGAAAGGTAAAGTGTATTGTTGGGTCCAGGTTACAGCTCAATGGTATTATAAATGGAAGCGCAAAGTTTGGAATTCAATTCCTGGTACAAATAAACAAAAGAAAACTCTTGACAACCTTTCACGACAGTGTACACTGAGGCTGCAAGTAATACATCCTTACAACGAGGATAATCTGCTCTCTTGATCCTGGCTGGTAGACACGTAGAAGCCAGGGATGAGAAGCCCAAGCAACCAGACATTAATACTTGCACTGAGGTGATCTACGTAGTAGGATTATGATGCCTGCCTGCTAGTATACTTGGAACAAGCCTTTAAGGAACCTGATGCTCAGTGTGCTTGTGACTTGTTCAGTGCAAAATTCAGTTCAAAAAGGCAAATGGTAAATAGGAGAATCTGCTCTTAAACCAATCCTTGGCATCTGGCTATTTTCAACCATTCTCAGGCTAAAACTTACTCATCCCATTCACTTAAAAAAAAAAAAATGTTAGCTTAAAAAAGATTTTAAAAGTGACAGAAGGCATTCAGGATTAAAGGTTTGAGATACTCATAAAAAATTCTTTTGGTTTCAAATACTTGACTTCATAACTGCAAGTGAAGCCTTCACAATTACATTGTTCTAATAAATATTCTAAAGATTAATTTTAAAAATAATGAATTAAAAATAAAAATAATTAAGGGAAGAATAATGCAGCAGTCATGAGTACATGCCCCAGCAGAAGAATTGAAAATGTCTTAATGTTATACAAATGAGTACTTGTGGGTTGGGTAACATCAATACCTCTCTCAAAAAAAAACTCCTCACATTCACCTTGGTAACTCATACAGAAATAATGATTCATTAAAATATATATGGGGGTTACCAAGACAGCTCAGAAGACTAAGAGCCTGCTTTGGCAAGCACAGGGACCAGATTTCAAGCCCCAGTCCACCATGCCGTGCTGGCCCCATCCCCTGGGCATGCTGAGTTGGCAACTGAATGGGCACGTGGGGCGCATGCCTATAATCCCAGCACTGGGGAGGCTGAAAACAGGAGAATCACCACGAGTCTGATCTGCAAAGTGAGACCTTGTACCAAATACATAAAAAATTAAAAAAAAAAAAATATATATATATACACACACACACATACATACATGGCCCTTATACAAAGAAGATGTACAGTCATAAAACAGCAGTTTTTAAAAGATATTAAATACTTTTCAACCAAATGAAACTTGGTTGGACTGCAGACCAAAAAGAGAAATAAAATATATGGATATATGAGGGACTACATACTACATATCACATATTATGAAACTATTGGCTTCCTTTAGTGTTCTATTGGTATTACAGTCATGTAGCTCCTGTGAATGTCCTTATTCTATGAAAATATGCTGAAGTATTTACAGTACAAGGACATAATATCTTAAATCACCTTCAAAAGGTTCACTCCTCAAATCCACATATGTTATGCACACACGTATGAAAACACATGGTAATATGTATAGAAAGTTAAAAATGTTAACTGATGAGTCTGGGACATTGAGTTCAACTTTTATACGTATTTGTAAATTTTCCAATTACAAAGCTGATATGTGAATGCTTATTTGAAGTATAGTTAAAAAGCAGTATTTCTTAGTTGTGTAACTTAACATACTATATTTTATTAAAAAGTTATTCAACCATGTTAAAAGTAAAGTTTAATGCATTTCACTTCTGTGAATTTATATATTCAAACTGGGCTTGGGTCTAAAACTGGAAAATCAATAAACAGCACAAGATAAGGACAGCAACTAGAGACATAGTTGAAAATTGCTGCTATGGAGCAAGACATCCTTGATAGGGAAGGAGGCTGATGCTGGGAGATACAAGTGGGTAACAGTATGGTACAAAGAAGTGCTGTTTTAACAAGCCTTATAAAACCATTTAACTTTTCAAATTCTGTACACCCTCAATACATATTAATTTATTGTCTTTTTTTTTTATGCATTTTAGTACAGGGTCTCACTATATGGATCAGACTCCTAGTGATTCTCTTGTTTTCACCCTCCCAAGTGCTGGCATAATAGGCATGGACCACATACCCAGTCTCAATCACTGTCTCAGCATGCCCCAGGGGCAGAGCCGGCACAGCACACTGCTGGATACACATTAAAACTCCAATTAAATGAACTTAAATTTTGCATCCTTGCCCATGCTAATTCTTCAGTCTGGTAAATTTATTTCATTTTAATGTTTTACTTAACAGTAGAAAAAGAAATAAAATGAGGTTGGTCATCAGGAAACACTGAAAATCCGTTTAGAATACATGTAAGTTCTGACTTTAGAGCACTGTGGATTTCATTTAGGGATGTTCAGCTTGTGTGTATTTTGCTTCTCAAGCAGACCTAGTTCTACTGGCAAGAGTTTTCATTCATGAAGTGTTATTTTAACCCTCCTTTAGGTAGTTATAATGATAGAGGAAAAATAAAACTTGTTACAAAATGTTATTAGACTATTTGATATGGGAGTTAAAAATTACTATTTTAAAGATGGCATCTAATACAAGAGAATAAAGCACATGTGCAACTTCTAAAAAAAATTCAACACTGTTATTTTGGTGTTAGAAAATGATTCTATCACTGCATGGGGAGAAAACATATTTATATGAAGACACATTAGTTTGTTGTTGACTGCAATTACCATTTAAAGAAATGCTCTTGTACTTCACTTTAAAAGTGGCAAAAAAGTATGTTTAGAAATTAGTAAAATGTGTGCATTTTCTTTCAAAGGATGGAAGAGCCAGTAATTAATAAAGACAAGTTTTCAGATTTATTTGGAAATTCACAGTTTCTAATGGCACTACAGCTCTGTAGTTACACAATGGAAGTCTTCTCTCCATAACACAACGATGGTACGACTTCCCACTCTGTTCTCATCTGGACCTTTTTTCAAGGGCTTTTATATAATTAAGCCCTCTTGCTCTGACTGGCTAACTGTGCAGGCTAGAAAAAAAATTTAGTTTCCTAAAACATACTGTTAACCTAAAGCAGCAACTTAAACAAACAAAAAGGGCTTTAAATAAGTCACATTACAAATACCCCAAGAAAGGTATTAAAGTTATTACTAAAAGTGCTCAATAAGTTATAACTTAAATCTCACAACACAAATGGTCAATTCTCTCCCTTTAGAAAAGAAACATGTTCCGCTTTCACTCATTATTTTACAACCTCACACTAAGAAATCATTGTGTTCAAATACAGTCACTGCCAATTTTTTTTTAAAGGAAAAATAAGACAAAGACAAACATGACACCACACTTTTGTATCTCTGCACATTGTAGCCAATACAAAGCAAACACCAAGGAATAACAGTCCCTTTAGACCTGACCAGTTAAGACAAGGCTTGACAAACTCAGAAGCTAGTTCTGAGTGTACGGATGTGGGCAGTGATTATGCCATATGAGAGACCTTGACTCAGTCGTCATGCCTTCAACTTTTTTTTATATTTGTACTAGAAAACAGTGATGTGAAATTTAGAGGATTAGTGTTTACTGTATGTCTAAAATGGAACATAGCTAAAGAAACCTTCATAACTGGTTGTGTTTAAAGGTGAATTTATAAAAAATCTGTTTGCAAGTACCAGTCATGTGCAAGAAAAGATCTTACAGCTTTCCCCCCCAATGAATTAGTAATGAAGAAAAAGTAATCCCATTCGAAGAAATTAAAAGAAAGTAACATTCAGAGCATCACTATTTACCTAAAAGAACATGTTGAAATGTTCCAGCAAATGCTTACTTCCAGTGAGTTTGCTAAACAGAGACTCATTCAGCAAGCCTTCAGGGTCTCTGACATACTACTGAGCCTCTGGTGCAGACTGCCTTAAAACCTCGTAGTGTTTGCGGCTTCAAAAACCTAACAAGTTTATAAAAGAAATCAAATGACAGAAAAAGTTCTCCCTCCTCTTCCAGTGGCATTATAAATAGACAAAAGGCACATAAATATGGGAAGGTGCAAGAAATACGAACAAAGCTAAAGGAAGAGGGTTAGGCTTTCATTCCTATCCCACCCAAGGAACTGGGCTTTCAAATTACTTTTGGCCCAGTAATTAATCTGTGAAAAAACATCTTTATAAAAAGTCTATCATTGTTCTCATAGGAAGTGATAAGCCTTGTAAAACTGTAGCTCATTAACCAAGATTGACACAATCCCATCTACTTTTTCAAAAGGCATAAATCATAATTTCAGAATATTTCTCCCAATATTTTCTCCCTCCCCCAATACCTTCAAATACCACAGACCGTTCTTCAAAGAATGACAACAAAAAAAAAGCTCCCAGTATGAAAAGTTCAATATCAGATATGTCCGGAGACTGCTGTAACACCAAATGTTCCCACGGTGATCTCTTTGTTTCCTTTGATTATGTCGTGCAGGCTCGGCAATGATCCTGACTTAGTCTGTATTAGAGTTTTTATCAATTTTCCTTGATCCTGGACTTTAGACCGCCTTCGTTTTAAAGCCCTTTTTTCAGTCTTTGTCTTTTGGGACTGTCCGTTGCACAGACTTGTGCAAGCTGAAATGCCACAAAAATAGGACTCTTCTGACTGTGACGAAGTTTCTGAGCTTCCCTCAGATGGAGGGCCCTTATAAGAAGAGTGATAAACTTCCCCCATGTTAGAAAAATCTCTCTGGTTCGTAAAGGGTTTTCTTCCTTTTATGTCTCCATTGGCTATTGGGTGCAATGGATCTGCAGGCTTTATGGTCTCAATTTTTTCATTTTTGTATTTGCATCTTTTCTTCTGTAACACAAACAAGAGGGGAGGAATTAGATCTCTACAAGCTACCTTATTAAATACCCAAGAGAGCTGAGTGAATGTAGGAGCAAAGTGCCACCACCTGGTGAAAAGTAAAATAATATTAAAAAAACACATGCACAAAGGCACACACTACTAGGGTATAACATCACCTTCCTGTTTTGTAAATATTACGGAATCAAATGTTTTAATTGCTTACCTGCCAACTATGAGTTGGTTACTATTATTTTAATATTTACCCACTGTGTGTCAGATATTATACTGGCTACTTTCACACATGCCTTCTTAACTCTGAAAGGAGTTGATCATTGATTACTAAATAAGAAAGTAAGGTTCAGAAGATTCATTCCTTGCCAAAATACAAAGCAGCAAACAAGTTGAAACTGAATCTTATGAGCGGTCTGACTATAAAGCCCAAGTTTTTTTTTTACACAGACAACTGCCACTAATCAAAATGAATATAATTTAATTTGATAGGTAAATGGAAAAGTAGACTTGTAGCAAAAAAATTCTAAGTACAATTCTGAATTTTGCCACTATTTAGTGAGTCATTTTAAGCACTGTTTTTATTTAAAAGATGGGGATATACCATGTTCTGGTTGTAAGAGTAACAGGAAGTATATGCACAGATCCTGATACAGATTCTCAATAAATAGTGATTACTACCCAAAGATCTGTAAGGTTTTTTTTTGTTTGTTTGTTTTTTTGCGGAACCAGGGATTGAACTCAGGCCCTTGTGCTTGCTAGGCAAGCGCTTATTCTACTGAGCCATCTCCCCAGCCTCAGCATTTTTTTCACAGGATGGAAAACATTTTATGCTTTGTAGGTCTCTTACAAAAAAAACTTTTTCTGAGGAAATGTTTCCTCAGAAATGCCCTCATACAAAATAGGGCATAATGGTGTATGGGTCATACTTTATTGACCACTGTAAACACTTATTTACATTATCACCCCATTTGAAAAATAAATGCTGAGGTTATAATATATCTTCAATCAATGCTTCATTTATCATTTTCCATACTAATAAACTTAAAAAGGAGAGGATATTACCTTTTTTTCTGGAGAAAACTTGAGAGGTTCTACGATGTATAAATCATTTGGGTCTACTACAAGAAAGAAAAAAAAACAGATGTAAAATGAAAATATGATTATATCATAATTAAATATACATCATCTTTAAGTAGTCATTTTATTAATAGAAACATAAATATATGCTTACACCAGGCTATGCACTTTTTTATGTTACACTAGTAAGCTGCAAGAGGCAAGGCAGGAGACAGTAACATTTTTAATTTGGAGCTGGTCATTATTTGCAGGTTAATCACCATCAAGTCATTGTATTTCCTTGTTATATTTTAAATTAACAGTTGGTTATCAACTAGCACAATAAGGATCCTTTTCAGGCCAGCCCTATGCTCTTATCTTACAAGAAAAAAGCTAACACTAAACCTCCAAATTATTTGTGTACTTTCCAAAAAGACTAAATTATCCATGGTGCCCAAAGGTAGATTAAAAATGCACAGCAAGCATTTGTGACTGTAGCGGAAAGAAGATAGAGGGAAAAGATGCAGGAACTTTTTCTAATTTTTTACTTCTAATATTAAAAGCTCCAAAATCTAAAAATAGCTTGAAAATACAATATATATGATTGAGCAAAAATGAATAAACACTCTGGCACAGTAAGTAAATTAGATCTGTAAATTTTAGCCTAATGTATCTAAAATTTCAGCACGCAAAGCACATTCAAGCTATTCCTAATCTACTCAATTGACAAGACACACACACAAATACACATACACACACACACAGAAATGAGACGTAAGTCTTCAATAAAAGACTTTAAAGTCTGAAAGAACTAAGTTTAAAAAATTCTCTACAAACTTTGCATACCAGAAATTTATCAATGACACGATTGACTATTATAATTCTTATATATGTCCAGAGATTCTGTGAAAAGTCACTGATGAAGATATTAAAACATAAAAAAACATGTCTACTTCTAGGAATGATTATCATTATTTAGATAAACCTCACTGAAAGCAACTAAATATGATGGAAAAAACAAAACAAAAAAACATTAAAACCATAATCTCTGGGCCAATGAAGCGAAAGAAAGAATCCAAAAGGTCAGATGGAACACGAGTCATTTTTGTCCTGAGTACATTTGACAATATAAAAGCATAAAAATTTTGGTTTAGATGATATCAGAAAAGTTTGAATCAGAAACCAGAGCTCTCAGGGCCGGCCTGGTAGTTCAGCAGACTAAAGTGCCTGCTTAGGCATAGTACAGGAGCCTGGGTTCTATCCCTGGCATGCTGTGAGGGCCCCGCCCCCAAGGCACACTGAAACTGCGATTGAGACTGGGCATGGTGGCATGCACCTGTAATCCCAGCGCTCTGGAAGGTTGAAAACAGGAGGATGACCATGGGTCCGATCTATGTAATGAGACCCTATAGAACCTGGATCCCCTGTACTAAATGCATAAAAAAAAAATAATTTTTAAAAAAAGAAATCAGAGCTCTCAACACTTACAAAGTACTCCTAAAATATCTTTACCCTCTGCACATAAACTAAGAATTGAAAGGACTGTATCTTGAGGATAAGAATCTGCAGCTCAAATTCCCAACACCTGATAGTCCTACAAACTTCAAGCCACAAACATAAAATGCTGTATGAATGCAAAACAAACAAAAATTTCCTCTAGAAGAAGGGCTTATACTTTAGCTGTTTAATTCACCCCATAATAATTTTCAAAGCTGAACAGTACACAATGACAGTAAAGCATAAGAGATGTAACATACCTTGAGTAAAAATTTACAAAGGCATGAACACATTCAAAAATTTTAATGTCAGAACTACTTTAAATATTAAAAACCACAAACTGTTAAAACACTACATTTAAATAAGAGACACTTGAAAATATCTTCAGGAAACAAAGAAAAAAAGATCCATTTTTCACTACAAAATATAAAATTCTTAAATAATAACTAAAAAAAACCCTGAAATTAAAATCCAATGGAATAACTTAATAACAGAATATAGAGAGCTGAAAATCAGAAAAAAAAATCATCCAAATTATAACATAAAGACAAAAAGATGGAAAAGCTTGTAAACTGAAAATTAAATTTGAGAACTAAAAAAGAATGGCTAGAGATAATATTTAAAGGGAAAAAAACAGGTTAGACCTTTCCAGTACTAGTGAAAAGGAAAAAAAATCATGATTGAAAGAACCTAAATCTCAAACATTATTAAAGGAAAAAGAAAAAAAGAATATTTCAGACATTTAACAGAAGTTATGACAAATGAGAAGTATTAAAGATTTAATAAGCATAATTTAGTAAAATGTGTACAAAGGTAAATGAGCACTAAATACAAAATGTAGCAATACCATGAAGTTATAAATTAAGAAAAAAACCAAAATATTGTATAATACACATAATATACACACAGAGCAAAACAAGAAATAAATACAAAGTAGGGAGAAGTTCAAGTATTTCTCCAAATTACATAATCCATAGCATTAAAAGTATTTCAATATATATGCTAAATTTCATTTACATAAATATCTTTGTTGCAAAAATGTCTACTAAGCTAGTCATGGCAGCATGCTTATAATCCCAGCCATGGTGAGGCCGAGGCAGGAGGACTGCTATGATTTTTGAGGCCAGACTGGGTTTCTTAAAAGTTTAAATCCTGCCTGAACTACATAGTGAGACCCTGTCTCAAAAACATCAAAAAAAAAAACACCACCAAAAAGTCTAATGAAAGCCAGGAAGCAGTGTAAAGAGAACAATTAACAGGCAAAAGGTAACATGCTTTGTGTTAATACATTTTAACATTCAGAATAAATGTGCAGATTCCTGGAGTTTGTAGTTCAGTGACCAGAAAGAAGAAACATAACAAGGACAAATTCCCTAAGATATTGATAAATGTTCTCTCTCTCTCTCCTCTCTCTCTCTCTCTCTCTGTAACAAACAAACAAAAATCAGAAGTCACCAAGGCCAGGGATATAGCTCAGCGGCATAAGCACCTGCCTTGCAAGCTCAAGATTCCAAGTTTGATCCCCAGTACCACAAATTGACCAGAAAACCCTTTTCCTATAATCTGTACTCCAAACTGTTAGACATGTCTGGAATAACTTTACTGATTCAAAAATTGATGATTATTATCTCAAAGTCCTTCTGAGGGAAAAGAAAAAAGAGAACATTACCCATATAACTTTTTTAAGCTTTACATACCAAAACCTGACATGAAAAAAAGTTTGTATGTCATTTTATTATTCATGAATTGATGCAAAATTTCTAGCTATCAAAGTTAGATTAAATAATATATACAAAAATTCACACACATATGATGACTAGCTTGTGCTTAACAATGCAAATAAAATACAGACTGAGATAAAGGCTTCAAACATTAGCAAACAGTTAAATATAATCAATGTAATGCCATTTTCAGAGCAGAAAGTATCACTTCAAAGGTTGCTAAACCTATCTGGCAAAATTAAAATAGATCATGGGGAAGGGGAACCATTAGCCAACTGGGAATGAGAGTAATGTCCTCAGATAAAGGGTATTTACAAAATATCCATGACAAATATAAACTTAGTAAGTAATGAGTCTTTGTCTTCTGAAAAAGACAAGAGTATCCATTAATCATTTCCAGTTAACATCAATGAAAATGACACCATTGTACCAAGGAAGCAAGGGCTCCCAAATAACAAAAAAACCTATAAGGATTGTAGGAGAAAACAAAATTGTCTTTATTCTCAGAAATATCCTTATACTGTTCACAGAAAACCTAACCTGATCTACAAATTAACTATTCTGATATAACACTACTGTACATAAAAATCACATAAAAATTTAACATGGGGCTGGGCAGAAAGCTCAGTGGTCTAAAAGCCCCTGCCTGGCAAGCGCAAGGACCTGGGTTTGATGTAGTACTGCATGCCGCATCAGCCCTGGAACCCCAGGCACATCTTGCTGGCCACCAAGAAGAGACATGGTAGTACATGCCTGTAATCCCAGTGCTGGGGAGGTTAAGATAGATGGATCACTGTAAGTCCCAGCTGTGTAGTGAGATCCTGTACTACAAATAAATATATAAAATTAAGGCAAGTATAGTGGTTTGTGCCTAAATCCCAACATTCTGGAAGGCTAAGGCAGGCATTTGAACACTGACAGGGCAACTTGGCAAGATCCTATCTCAAAGGAAAAAAAAAAAAAAAAAAGGACTGGATATGCAGCCCTGGCATCAATCCCCAGCTCTGGAAAAAATACTGGGACTGGGATTTTTTGTTTCTGGTTAAGCACCTAAGAAATTTGAATGCTGCCATTCTGTCTGAACAAATAAAAAGCTGAATAATCTCAAACACTAACAACTCTTCTTAGAGAACAGAGATGAAGTCACAAGGCTGATGGCTAACCATCAACCCCAAAATGGAGACCTACAGGTAGGTACAGAAAATCCCAGTTAACTGGAATGTGAACCTCTGTAAGAACTATGTTAGGTGTCGGAGACCTAAATTATAATGGATGAACTACTAAAGATTCAGTGTGGAAAAAATATAAACTATACTCAACTGGATAGTGAATCTCATACAGCACATAGAAGTCAAAATAAATGGTCTGCCCATCAGGACATGGAAGTGACTGAAAGGGCACAATGAAGTTTTTGAGATGCTGATAACACATACTTTGCTTCTTAATCTGGATGTAGGGACATAGGCATGTTGAGTCTGAAAATTCTTCAGGTTTATATATGATCATTATACTTTCTTGTATTGTGATACTTCAGTGAGAAATTTCACTTTAATAAAAGACAGCAACCAAAAGAAAAACAAAAGCAAGAAGGACAAAGAGATTTACCTGACCTAAGTAAACAGTATCTAAAGTGTCATATTTGGAAAGTTTTGTGATAACAATATCCTAGTGAAGCTCAGGAATCATTTACTTGAAAGATTCAATTAACTAACACATGCTGCTCAGTTACAAATCCAAAAGAAAAGATTAACAGCCAGTGATTATTAAATGAGCATTCATAATTATATAATTTCTTATTTTAATAGTTATGAAGATCATTTCAAAGTTTCTTATTAGCATTATTTACTAACACAGAAAAACAGCCAATCAGAACACACCCATTCATTTAAAAGCAAGTACATACTGTTAGTTAGACAAAGGAATTCAATTATAGTCTGGAGCTACAGAAGAGAAAAAAATTAGATTTTCACTTAGAAAGTACCTCATGGTCCTAAACTTGACACAAAAGGGATCCTACCTGTACAGGAAGAGGAGGCAGATAAGCACAGGATGCTATGGGAGCACATTCAGGTTTTCCATATCTGTTGAACTTTCTCAAACATCCCTTTCTAAAAAGAAATACTTCTAAACAGGAGCATGTGCAAACAAAGCTACCAACTGCTAATTAAATAAACTAAGCCCCCCTCCCTACCCTTTGGTCTTTTAAAAGAACGAAGAGAAATAAATGTGAAAATAATAAAGAGGCTGTGAAGCACAAACACATCAGTTCTTGTATTCATTTTTGTTGCAGATCATCATGAACACAAGTGACATTGCATTTATGCTGGAAGTAATATTTTTATACACATACTACATAAGCATAAAAAATTACCTTCTTTGCCAGTTAACTGTAGAGATTTGGATCTGATGAGTGGAAATGAAATTCTTCTTTTCAAATTCATATCATCATAGGAAGAGAAACACCTAACAAATTAAGAAAAATTAATATCGCATACAACGCATACACTACAATTATTCTGTGGTTTTGGTTAAATGCAGGCTACTAAGAACAGTACATAAGAGACTAAATCCAAATTAACTCACCCTCCCCCAGAATGTAAGCCTTCTGGCACCAGGGGCTATTCACTGTTATGTGCTCCAAGACTGTACAGCTTACCCCTTATATACATTCAATAAACTTGTTAAACCAATGCAAATTTATTAAGCGACTTTATAACTATTATTGCTAATACATGCAAAAAATTCTCATCTAAAAGTTGTAACATTAAAATATCTTTTAACTCTGCATTAGAATTTTACATATGAGTACTTTCTCAACCAATTTTAAGGATTTTATGCACTTACATCAGTGTTTTCTCTAGCTATAGAGCCATCTAGGTATAGGCCATCTTACTCACCTAAGGATGTCTTCTACCAAAAGATTTTAAGACAATCATGTGGGGATTCCTCGTTGTATTTTTTTATTTGCTCAGTGTTTCTCAAAAATATTAAAAGTATGGTGGAAAAGAAGAAATTATGACACAGAATGCTAGTATTACCTTTTAGGGCTCGGGTACTGATTATTTTGGGGAAGTTTTGAAATATAATCTCCATCAAATTGAGAAGTATTGCGACAACGCTGCATACAAAGCATCAGTCCCAAGACAACACAGAGAATTAAAGCTATAATAAGATAGCTTTGCCGATCTGAAACCTGAGATGAGAGTTAGACAATAAAAATAATAATAAATTATCCTAGGAAAATATAGTGACTCTAAACTTCAAATCACAAAATGGTGGGCATGTTCTTTGAAAAATAACTATTAATGCAATAATTTGTTTTTTTTTTTTTTTTTTTGCTTTCTCCTTACCCTATCCATTTGTACAAAAAATTTCACACTATGGAAAAGTTTTCAAAATAGTACAATGGATATATTTTTGCTTTTCAGCTATGTTTATCTATCATTTTTTGTCGTATTTTGTTTGTCTTTCCATTTGCATTTATTTTTACTTATGGAAAGTAAGTGCTCTCTGGGAGACTTTTCCTGGCACACAAAACTGAACCACTGATCATCTAGATATTTAAGCCAAAGACCTGGAAATCATCCTTACTTCTCTATATGAATAATATTTCAGCCCAGCTTGTTTCTTTGCCTCTTCAATATACCGTGAATTCAACAAGCCTGTACTAGTCTCTGACTCTGAAGTCCTAGTCCAAGACAACATCTCTTCACTCAAGTCACTGTAGTTGCTTCTGTTTTCCTTCCTGCTTCTGCTCTTGCTCTTCCACAACAGGTAATTAATTCCCCACAGAGCAGGAAGTGGGCTTCTGCAACTCCATAAGCACTAGTGAGGCAATCCACATCTCATCCTTACTTAGTATTTTCCACCAAGTAGTGATTAGGATCAAATTCAAATTTTAAATGCATTATAAAATTCTACATGACTAGGCAAGTGCCTGCCAATAGACTAAAGCCATTTTTCAGCCTGATTTTTCTCATTCACTCTGCTCTAGCCACTCCAGCTTTCTTTGTGCCCACCAAATTATCATAATGTTTCAAACTTGGGTCCTACAAAAAGCAGTCTCCCTCAGTACTAACAATGCAGTACACACCAACATTGCATTCTTTTCATACTACTTACCATAGGAGAAATTATCATCTAGACATGTATTTGCTATACATATGCTATTCCCTTCCCAGAATGAAAATTCTGCTAGGTCAGTGCTGTATGTCCTAACTCAGGATGCTACAGCCCATTCTTTACATATAAAGGTTACTCATAAAAACTTGTTAAGTCAAGGAAAGCTTTGCTTTACTGAACAAATTTACAAGCCTTTTGAAATTGAAAATGAAGCCTAAACAGCCTTATGCCTGTATTACAGGTAAAATCTATATTATGAAAGCCATATCATACAAAGATTATGATATTTCTGATACTTTAAAACATCAATTTTGTGTTACCAAAAAATTTCTCTATAAATGAGTATGGTTGAGCTAAACTCTTACCATGTTCATGTCTATAACCCTGCCTTATGACAACACTCCCACATGCACTATCTTATAAATTAGCAATATAATTACCTCTTGTTTTAATTCTGCAACTGTTGTTGATAAGTTTAAAACAAGCTGTGTCATGTTGGTCAGCTGCGCCTGCAGCATCTGGATAGCTTCAGTTTGCTTCTGGTCCTACAATAAATCATAAAGTATATCTCTGTATTACTTACATACGTAACAAATTTAACTAGAATAACTGGAACAGTCACTCAACTATTAAAAACAATGTATTCATAGGATCTTTCTGATTAAATACTGTAAGCTTTGGCCAGAAATTAAAAACAAAAACAAAACGAAGACTCTGGAACTCTGTTGAAACCTTCCTCTCAAAATTTTTGTTTTGGGACTCACTAATACAATGCAGAATACTGTGTTAACACAAAAGTTAATAAATATATAGGGGTTTCATATCTATAACCCAGCAGATAATTTTTTGCTATATGCAAAGGCTGTCACTCTATTAAACACATGTTCTTAAAGGAATCAAGGCTGGGGATGTAGCTCAGTGGCACAGCACATGCCTGGCAAGCACGAGGTCCTGAGTTGAATTCCTGGCTCCGAAACAGAAAGAAAAACAATGACAGAAAGATATGTTGAAACCTTGTTGAAAAATGTTTCTGAACACAAAGTAGACTCAATACTAAGAAGTTTTAAAAATTCATCATTCATAGAATGTTATAATGGAACTTAGGATGTCACAGTCAAGTGCCCAAAACTGGTCATTTAACCTCCGATAGGATCCCATCAATAAAGAGAAATTAATAAAAGTTGCCTCTCATTCCATCTTTTAAGCAGCTCTGCATTTCAGAAACTAAAAAACTCAAAAAAACATTTATTTAAAATACCATTTGCATGTGTATGTCAGAAAATTACACATCATATTAATAGTTATAAACTAATTTAGGTAGACTGTACTGTAAATGTGAGCCTAATAATGAAATTGGTTGAGAGGAAGAGGGCACAAAGGCAAAAAATTCTAAGTCTCTAATTTTGTACCTGATATAAAATATCTACATACCCATTTATTATTCTACACTAAGTTTTACAAATTTGGAAACCAAAAGATAGTCTCAGCTGTGTGGGAGGGGGGAGACACACATAAAATAACAAAAGGTTCCACTTTTATTGTTTACTGTGATACCTGGTGGTGCTTTCTATCCTACTTCATCTTTTAAAAATGTTACCATGATTCACTAAATCAAATCTTTTGAACCCTGACTCACATTGAGTCCAATTTTGAGATAATTATGAACATATATAGAGCACAAACCAGTTTAATAAGCTGGTTGGCACTTTCATTGAAGAACTGTTGACAATTCCAACAGTGATAACAACCCAGAAGTTCAATCAAAAATACCTACATAAATCTTAAGAGGTATAAGACAATACATGTTACATATTAAGCACAAAGAAAATACAGAGAAATTACATTAAAAATGAATTAAGTATTATGCTCATAGATCAAAAGATTTACTCTTAAGATCTCAATTCTCCAAACTAATCTATAAATTCAACACAATTCCAGTCATGACTCAAACAGGTTTTTGTTTGTTTTAATGTTTAAAAAACTGACAATTGTAATATACATACAAAAATGAAAACAGCAAACAAAACTCCAAAACTATTATCACCAAAACAATCTTGGATAAGAACAGTTTCAGGACTTAACATTGCTTGATGTCAAGAATGTAATGTTACAGCAATGTAATGTTAAGCATTAAGGACAGAGAACAGTCCAGTGGAACAGGTAGGAAACCCAGAGACTTAAATACATATGCTAAATTAATTTATCAAAAATGTAAAGAAAATTCAATGAAGGACAATGTTTTCAACAAATGATATTTGTGTGCCTTAGCCTTTACATTATCCCTTCTCCAAAAGAACTTTGATCTATACCTCGTACATAGCACATAAAAATTAACTCAAACTGGAGCATAAGCCTCAAGTAAAATTAAACGTGTTGGGGCCAGGGAGATAGTTCAGTGGTCTAAGAGACTGCCTGGCAAACGTGAGGACTGGAGTTCAATCCTTAGTGCAGCATGCCATGATGGTCCTGGGCTGAGCTGGCCATTGAAACTGGGCATAGTGGCACATGCCTGTAATCCTAGCACTGAGGAGACTGAAAATAAAGAGGTTCAT
Organism: Ctenomys sociabilis; assembly: GCA_004027165.1. Lineage (NCBI taxonomy): Eukaryota > Metazoa > Chordata > Mammalia > Rodentia > Ctenomyidae > Ctenomys > Ctenomys sociabilis. Next base: position 21,690 of record PVKA01011149.1, on the reverse strand, counting down.
TAAGACTCTAAGCTGTGTAGTGACACCCTGTACAAATTACATAAAGAATTTTTTTTTTTTTTTGCAGAACTGGGGATTGAACTCAGGCCCTTGCGCTTGCCAGGGAAGCGCTTATTCCACTGAGCCATCTCCCTGGCCCCATAAAGATTTTTTTTAAAAAGTGTTACGAATATGTACTGACTTCACATAAGGAATTACGTGCTGAAAACATGTAATGATTAAAAAAATTAAAACTCAAAGAAGATAGGTAAAGTATCTTTGTGATTCTACTTTAGGCAAATATTTCATATAGCAAAACAAAAACTGTTAAACTGCAACAAATCAAAACTTCAGCTGTTACAACCACATTAAAAAGAGAATGAAGAAATCAGTATAAGAGATTTGTAGGAAGTATTTGCAATGCACATCTGTAATAAAGCATGTGTATTCAAAAGTTGTAAACTCTCAAACCTCAATAGTGAAAAAACAAACCAATAAGGAAAGGATCACAATTAATTATACACCAGACACAGACCCTAGGAGGCAACTAATTGAATTCACCATCTTTTAATTCTAACAAATATACAAAAATTTCTTTATGTGATAAACACCTATCATACTTAAAAGTTACAATTCTGAAACTGCTCCCTTAAAATCAACAACATTGGGAAATCAATCACCAGTATCCTCAGTCCTACTGCACCACTATATAGTTCTAACCAAAACATAAGAAAAACAAAGTGGTTCTTGTCTGCAGTAAGATTATCTGCTGATAAAACCATAAAATATTTTGAGTCTAAAAAAGCAGAAAAGTTCACCGCACATTCAAAATGTAAGTATTTGCAATGCTCAAGGAAACTGTCTCTGGAGAGAAGGTGAACAGCTACACAACTTTCTAAACATCATATTCAAACTTAATCACCAGCTCTCAGGCAAAACTTTACTTATTCTTTATACCAATTAGGTTCTAAAAAATATAATGGATATATATATATATATATATATATATATATATATATATATATATATATGTATATATATATATGAAGTATAAGCAGGATGAGAAAAAAAACCAACCTGTTCTTCTGCTATTCTTGAAGTATTCTGAAGTTTCACTATTGTTTTATTAAAAGCCTTTTGCATTTCTTCCATTTGCTTTCGGTACCTACAAAGCAAGAATTGATATTAATTTTTTATTCATTTAGTAGTGGAAACACACTTCTGATTTTCATGAGAGATTTTTCTAAAAATAAATCTTATTCAGGCTTGTGTAATATAGGAACACTTACAAAGGTACAATAAAGAGGTCCTTGAAGTATTAGCTACCTAAACTTGAGGCTATGCATCTCACTGCTCTGTAGAACTTAATGATTTCTACATTTCCCTTGGGGTGCACACCAGGTAGGAAAAGGCAAGAACAGGTATGAGGTAGCTAAGAAGGCTTATACACATAACACACAATTTGCCAATAAATTATAAATATATGTATAGATTAGAAAGAAATTTTCCTTAGTGTACAGACATCTCAGTAGTAGTATTTCAGAGTCAGATGAGTGAGAAAATGTTTCAAGAATTCTAGACACCTGATGCTTAGGTGATTGCAAAGTTTTGGGGAGAGCCATAGGACAGATACTAGATATAGTACTAAAATAACTACGAATAAGTCTAAAATTGGAAAACTGTGCAGTCTTAATATTGCATAAGTATACTGGCACTGCCTCTGCCACAAGCACAGGGCATAAATGATTACATTTACAACTGGAATTCTATCACTTATATAAAAAAGTGAAAGTTTCAAATCCTAAACATCCAGTTCAGTCCACTCTCTTAAGTAACACCTACTCAATTTCCCCTCCCATGTAAGGTCTATATTTCCATATATCCTCAGGGAATCACATAGTAAGTCACTAAAGTTAAACAACAGGAGGAGAAAATGAGGTTCTAAGTGGTCCATGTTAACAGTTCAGGCTATCTGGGAGGCCAAGGAGCAAGTTCAAGGCTCTCACTTGAGCCCAAGAGTTTGAGAACTATCTGGGAAACATAATGAGATCCCAACATAGGCACAGAGGTACACAGATGCACACACACAAGAAAGGAAGGAGAATGTTAATACAGATAATATAAACTTGTTACCAGCCTAATAACAGGGGTATTGTATCCTTTAGTAGGACTTCTAACACTTAGAAAAAGAAAATTCTGTCACTGATCAGCATACAAATAGTAGTCTCTCTAGCTACTATTGTACTATTAGCACATCATGAGATAATCAAACGTTCTCCCTCTATAATCACAGACCATAACCTGCTAGTAAACTCAGAATGTGAAATAGACTGTGCTAATTCACAGTGATGCTTACCTTTGGCTAAGCTCTTCCAGATAGCGACCACTGAGAGACATATTAACTTCTAAGGCTTTAATACGATTATTAAGTCTCATAAATACAGACTCCTTTTGGTTTGATCCATGTACAAGATTTCCATTAGCATATCCTAGATCTGTAGAATTTTGCAATTCAGCATAGAAATCTGTAGCTGTCCTCTGCAACCCTCGCAAAAGAGCATCTTCTGGAGACTGTTCTTCCTCTTTTACTTCAGATAATGAAGAATCCACAGCTGGGGTCAAACTCTGTTTTGGTGTGTCAACTACATTCATTTTGGCTTCTCCATCTTCACTGTCTGATACGGTGGCTGTATTTACAGGTGGTGCTATTGTTTCAGATACCTTTGTGATAATCTGCATGGTGGTCCCATCTTCTTTGACAGTATCTGTTACCTCATTTACTTTGTTTGCTTCATAAATTACAGATGGCTTCTCCATAGAACTAAAGCTCTCAGACTGTTTTTCTGTTTCATTATCAAGTTCAACAGAACTCTCTTGTGTAATGACTTGTGATGATATAGGACCTGTCTCATGCTTAACAGATTCAGATCGTTCTTTCAGTAACAAATTTATTTCCGGAGTACTCTCTAAGAGAAGAGAGTGAGAAAAAGTTTGAGAATGACTTGGTTCAAGTTCAATCAGTTCTACTGTGTGATTTATCAAATCACCTTTCTGTGAACTAAAGTCATCAAGAGTAACAGATTCAGTTTCCCTTTCCATATTTTTACTGTCCAGTTCTCCACCTGGAGGCTGCAGTACTGAAGCATCAACTGGTTCCAGAGGAAAGGGTATTGACGGCTGGGCTGGCACATGGTAATCACTTCCTTCTCTCATAGCACTTTTGCTACACTGACGGTAAAAAGCAATTCTAGCTGAACAACACTGGTATACATATTCTGAAAAACTAGAAATACAACATATTGTACTCAGTTCACTGCAAAATATTTGTGTCTCTGACTCAAACCAAGGTGATGACTCGTCCTCCTGTTCACCGCTGTCCAGGAGGGTCACTGTGGAGGGACCTGCCTCCTCCTCTTCTTCTTGAACTAGTTGCACAATTGGACTGTCTTTTGGAGTATCTGGTGTTGATGGCTCTGTGTCATGTATTTCATTGGTTACATACCTAGAAATATGTATCATAGTTACAAATCACATTAATTAGAAATCTAATGAACAGACATAAAAGACTGAAGATAGAGAAGCAACTCAAATGTGGGATGAATTTCCCCCACAAACAAAATGCTACTTAGAAATGGCAACAGAAAAGCCATTAACCGACCAGTCAGATGACTTAATCTACTACATTTATCAAAATTTTTTTTGATATCTGATTAAAAGTGACTAATTCAATTTTCTGAAGGTAATGCACCTTTCTGTCCATAAATATTCACTAAATCTTTACAAACGTTAACACTCCTGATAGATTAGAAATGAAGCTACTCAATCTAGAATCCAAGATTAATATTTATGAATATACTTTGTGCTTGAATATTCTGTCTTCAAAAGGTAGCCAGATTTCTCAAAGGTAATTTTTCTGTCAATAATGTGAACAGTTCCAACACACACACACATACACATTTGTACAAACATAATATCTGCTTTAACGACACTATGTGGTTTAATTTTCTATTATTAAATGGCAAATATTTAAACATTGAAATAAAAATGCTGGCTTATCATTAATTGATAGTGCCACTAACTTTATGCTACCACTGGGCTCTGAAGAATGTCTCTCGGGTAGGGTGGGGTTGGAGAGAATAAAGTTATGAATTACTGTTGTTCCTTCCACTATAAAGATAATTTCTACATGCAGCCTTATAGCACAAATGTACAATATGAAAAAATATTTTTATAACAATAATAAACAAAATATTACTAAAACAGAATTATTTTCAATACAAATTTTCCTGTTTTGAGAAATTACTACTAGGTAATGTTTCTGAATAAAGACTAATATAGCAGTAGCAAAGGTAGAAGAGATAATATCTAAAAGGTAGGTAATTTAAGAGGGAAGTAGTAAATGAGTCAAAATAGAACATAACTAGATTGTGCTAGAAATACAAGTGATGTATGAATAGATAAAAGCACACACTTTTCTTCCATATGCATGTGGCATTTCATCAATTACCTACCAAATTAACTGACAGTTAAAAAGAATATTTGAAGTAAAAGAAAAACTGAACTGAACCTGGCAAATATTAAGTTATACAATACTACATATACTCTAATCAGTGCTACACTAAAGAAATACTTAAACCAGAAAATAAGTTGTTTTTATAGCAACTTAAACAGTAATGTTCCATCACTAATTTTATTTTCATCAAAAGCCTGCCATATAGTCATTAAAAACAATTTAAAATAAACATATGATGAAATATTAAGTAAAAAATTATACAGATATCTTATTATCTAACACATATTCTGGTTTTCCTTCAGATCATTAAACTCTTTTGCCTTTTATTAAACAATATCTATCACAAAGAATTAAAAATTGTTATATTTGCCCAATGTGATTATTATATAAACACAATATAAAACAATTCAAATCTGTGTGTGAATAAAATCAGCTTTGAAAAATAAGACACACTATCAACTGTCAACTAAAGAAGCCTAGTTATAAACTCAAGAATTATAATCACAATTCCACATAATTAGAAACACCAAGAATGTCTCTATCCTCAGTTTCTCATGTCTTCTAGGAATGCAGAACTTATATGTTATATTTCCTAAATATCTAAATAGTATCTCCATTCCCTTTCAGGATTGAAAAAGAATGTAAATATTAAATCTTACTATGCTCTTTAAAGCACATGTCATTTCTGAATTACTAGGCACTTAAGATTAATAGTTCACAGAATCCTCTACAGTTCTCACTATCTACATACCTTAAGCTCTTAACTTCCTCAGAGGAAAAGGATTTCACAAGGATTATATTTAAAGACATATACATAAATTAAATCTACCACAGTGATCAAATTAGCCAAAGTATTATGAAATTTTCTATCATAGATAATAAGTACAGGCATCAAAAACTACAATAATCTTTTATACACAGTAGAAAAAGTGAGGATATTTTAACTACATATATATATATATATATATATATATATATATATATATATATATGTATCTATACCTATATATACCTGCCCAAGAGAAACTATTATACAACTCAATCTGAGAAAGGGGACACTTTGCTATGTGACAAACTCATAATTTAGGCACAGTACTACAGTATAGGTATTGCAGCTTTATAAGGACATCCTACACACGTTATTAATGTCTTTAAATTTGAACTTTAAAAAAGCCTTTAAAAATCATTAATTGTAAATTTCCTTATTGCTAAAAACTACCTGCACATTTGTAAAAAGGAAATAATATTTCCTTTTTGAAGGAATAAGACTCACAGAAAAAAATGAAAAGTCACAATAAGGCATAATCAAAACAAAAAATGTTTGGTCTAGAATAAATGGTATGCCTATTACACATATACAATAACGAGAAGTAATTCATTGACTCTCAGCAGTCATACAATGTCCTATCACTTAAATCTCTACAGATATTTCTTTACACACAAATCCCAAGTTTTCTTTATACTGATATACACAGTGCTCCATTTAAAAAAAAAAAAAAAAAACAATACTTCATGAACAAAACTATGACATGAGAAAATATTATGAAGAATTAACAGCTGGGTCTCATCTTATTAAAAAGCTTTGGCACAGAAAAAGAAACCATCAACAGAGTAAAAACACAAGCCACAGAGTGGGAAAGAACTTCAACCAGTTGTTCTTCAGACAAAAGTCTAATATTCAGAATGTATAAAGAATTAAAACCATTCAGATGCCCCAAACTGAAAGATCCAATCCAAAAATCGGTATCTGAGATGAATACTTCACAGATGAAATACAAACAGCAAATAAATATTTGAAAAAGTGTTCAACATCACTGGTCATTTCAAACATGGAAATTAAAACAATGCTGAGATCTCATCTCTCTCCAGAAAGAATGGTTATCATCAAGAAATCATCCAAAAACAAATGCTGCCTGGGTTGTGGGGAAAAAGGAACCCTTCTGCATTGTTTGATAAGAGTATAGACTGGTGCAAACACATGGAAAGCAGTGTGGAGATTCCTCAAAAACTAAGGTCTAGGGGTCTCATTTGACCCAGCTATTCTCCTTCTTGGTACTTTCCCAAAAGAATTAAAAGCATCATACTATAGTGATATATGTGTACGCATGTTTATAACAGCACACTCTGTAATAGCTAAATCTTGGAAAACAACCCATATGCCCATTAGCTGACAAATGGATAAAAACGCTATGTTTTCTTAATACAATGGACTACTATTGGCCAGAAAGGAGGATAAACTTGAAACTTTAATAGCAAAGTGGATGGGTTGTGAGACCATACTCATATAAGTGAAATAAATCAGACACATAAGTGCAAATATTGCATTGTCTCTCTGGTATGAAAAACTAAGTGTAAATAAGAAACAAAATATATAACATATTGTAAAATAGGAAGAAACTGTTCAAAAAGGACAGGGAAAAGAAGGAAGGGGAAAAAAGGGTAAAATGGCAAGAAAACTTTGTAAGTAAGTAGAGAAAGAGTAGGTAAAGGGAGGGGAGGATAACTGGGGAAAAGGGAGGAATTAATATGCATCATGTACAAACACAAATTCCCTATAATGAATGTGACCATTACATATATATAAACTTTACTAGTAAACAACAAAAAAATAACAGAACTCTACTTAATATTAGTACACTTACTCAGGTGTTGGAATAGGAGTTTCAACAGGAGTTGATTCAGGCATTTTAGGTGCAGTTTTGGCAGTGGCATTCTCTGATAAGCTTTTATTTCCTAAAGAAAAGATGTCCATATTTAGTTCAATTTTTAAAAGCCATACCATGAATATAACCATAAAGAACTTTAGTTTAAAGGGGAAAAGAAAAACTGTCAAATATGTTTGCTACCACGAACTTTTTAAAAATAAACTAAGTTCTTTTGGAAAAGATCATGCAAGATTGCAACTTAAGTAATACAAATTATTTAACTTTTCAAGTAAATCATAGATGTCTGGAACACTACAATCTTACATGATTAACTAAAAAACTATTAAAGAAAATGAGGAAATAAATGGGTCATTTTTAAGTTCATATTTGGATCTAAGGGGTTTTGTTGTTCATTTTTGAGGTTGGTACTAGATTTAATCTAGGGCCTTCACATTTAGCTATGTCTACAACCCCATTTTTGTTTGTCATTTTGAGGTAAGAGTCACCAAGTAATTTACCCAACCTGAGCTCAAACTTGTGCTCCTCCTGTCCGAGCCTGCTAAAGTACTGTGACTACAGGTGTGTGCTACCATATCCATCTTGAAACTAAGCATTTTTTAAAAACAAAAAAGACATGATTGTTTCTCTTTGATACATAATATTCTTATTTTCTATTCACTTTTTAGTATGGAAAAACTTTCTGTGTAGCAAGCTGATACACAAAAAGAAAGCAAAACTGAAGTATAATCAGACATAAAATATCAATAAATATCGAAAGGACAACTAATTATCATTACAATGTAAAAGTCAAAAGACCACTTACAATTTTTGTGCAGATAAAATCTTTTTATAAAAAGGAACTTGTGGAATTTCATCAAGCAATGAGTAACAGAAGACTGTTAAGTTCCTTTGGATCATCTCTGTATCTCTAAATGAAAACTCAAACTTTTTTTTAGCTTATTTTATTTGATTTTCCTAAGTAGAAGGACCCAGGGAGTACTACTAGCTATTTAAAAAAAAAAAAAAAAACATAAAATAATTAAGGTACCTTCTGTCAAATCTTCAGTTTTTGCTCCCAGAATATTAGCAGCAATATTCACCATATTCAGAATGGCATCTAAAATAAAATAGAAGATAGCAATGTATCTAAATTATGTTCTTACATAAATTAATATTAGATAGTCAAAAAGAACCACATATAATGGGATTTATCTTGTTTCTTTTTCTCCCAAATAATTACATTTTTATTTACCTTACAATTGAAGCCAAATATAGGACACAAAACCTATACAGCATAAATCTGATTATGTTCAATAGGAATTTTAGCTTTAAATGTATTTTTGTTGTAAAGCTTTCCCAAATCTTTTAGCATATAATACTGACATATAATGAAATACAAATTCTATAAAATTCTAATTCAACTTGTAGCATGTGCTAGGAGGAAATATGATGATCAAAACTTATAATTTAAAAGTGTAAAGTTTTCCTAAAAGGTCCTATAGTTTTAAACAAAGCCAAAAAAAAGACAAATTTTTTTCCACAATGAGTGATAAATATGAGAATAAATAAAATGGGGAGATAAACCAAAGCAGAAAAATTTGTACTGATTTTTAAAACATACCACCCATTGGCCATACACTTAAATTTCAACTTTGACACTGCACAAAAGCAAACTTCATTAGGTTTTTTTTTTTCTTTTGTATTTTAGGGAAGGGTGTACATGGTGTTCAGGATCTCACTACAAGATAGAACTCATAGTGATCCACCTGTTTACAGGCTCCCAAGAGCTGGGATTACAGGCACAAGCCACCAAGCCCAGTCTCAACTGCTATCTCAGCAAACCCTGGGGGTGAGATCAGCACAGTAGGTCCCAGGGATTGAACCCCTTCCCCTGTGCCTGTTTATAGGCATTTTAATCTGCTCAACTATTTGGCCGTCTTCATTAGGTTTTAAAAACTAACCAAACTAATATTTTAAGGAATAGAGAGCATACCAATTCTTTTGTGTTCTGGGTAGAGACATGGAGAGGAATGCGGCAAGTTAATTAAAAGTTAAAGTAATAAAATTGTGAATGTTGGAGGAAAACAATTTGCATACTTGGTACTTCTGCTTCTTTCCAGGAAGAGTTAGATGACAAATGTACTATAAACCTCTAGATATACAGAAAGACATATTTATACATGAGGATCACACACGGCAGAAGTACATTAAAAAGCTGGTGCTTGTAAGAGCGAGGATTCTCCACTAGTAATATGCTGTAATTTCAAGGGACATTAGTATTTACCCCAATCAAATCTTTCAAATCCCAAAACATTTCTAGGATCAAATATTACTCCCCTATTAAAATATTAGCAAGTGGCAAGAGTTATATATTAGGCTTCCTAAATTATTTCCATCCTAGTCTCCTTTCCTAAAATATATACATGGTTTCATCACACTTTTCTGATGAACCAAAGATGTGAAAAGTAGAGAAAGATCTAAGAAATCTAGCACATCAAAAAGGCTTAGAGCCAGCTTAGTGCTGTCACATAGGCCTAATGTAAATGTTTGTTGTAGGGTGGGGAAAAAGTAGTAGAAGGTGGTAACTGGCAGTTACAATTTTGGTCCTCATATAATTATGATTACATAATCTGAAAGACAACAAAATAGTGGTAGTAACACAAGAAGTTGATTTATATATCTAAAATATTTAGATGAAATTTAAATGTCTTGCCCTTCAACCTGTCAAGTAGGTCAACAGAACAATAGCACTGATTCTTTCTTTGGCTAAGGTAATCATAGCATTGGAAATTCCTTATCTGTGCACAAATGAAGATAAAGTCAGGAATGGAAACTTACTTTCTTCTGTTTTTAATTTTTAAAATTTTTTTGATCTTTCTTTTTTTTTTATTTATGTATTTGTTACAGGGTCTCATTATGCAGCTCAGATGCAGTGGTCCTCCAGTCTCAGCCCAGCACTAGGCTTAGAGGCATGCACCACCATGCCCATGGAAATGTACTTCCTTTGAAATCCACTTTCAATGCCAACTGATACTGAACTACTAGGTATCTTTTACTTATATCACCAACTAAAGTCAAATTTTGAAATCAACAATCTCTACCAGTGATGGAAAATCTTTTAGATTTTTTTTTTTTTTTTAAATGTATTTAGTACAGGATCTACAGGGTTTCATTCCACAGACTGGACTCTTAATGATTCTCCTGTTTTCAGCTTCCTAAGTGCGGGGATTACAGGCGCATGCCACCACACCCAGTCTCAATTGCCATCTCAGTACACCCTGGGAGTGGGGCCTGTCACCACAGGCCGGGGACAGAACTTTTAATAGTAAACAGCCTATTGCAGCACATGTGCCACACATAGGGCCAGCACTATACTCTCCTGTGCTTCAGAGAAATATCTTTCTTTAGATTTCAAATTTTGGAATAATTATTATTAAATACTTTAATAGAAGAATACTGCCTCTCTTGTGACATTTGAAGAGGCAGAGATCATTTTTAAGTCCCATACCTATGCTCATCTAACATCTTCACACCCATCTTGCCTCACTACAGGAAATTCCTGATACTTGGAACAATGGGAGATCCATAAAAACAAAACAAAAACAATTTTCAAGACAGATTCAAAAAATTTAGATCATAAGATTCCATTTATAATTAATTATAATTATTATGTAAATATGATAATTACAATAATACATTGACGGGAAAAGTGACTACAAACAGGAAAATGTACTCCAGAGTTAGGTTTTAATGACATCCTGGTGTTAATACCATAAAAAGGAAGAACAATAAAATTCAAAGTAGTAATATATTCCTTGAATGGAACCAAGTCCATGCAAGAGAAACAATTAATACCCTACCACCATGTTTGCTAAGATGATTTCTCTGGTAACCACCAGAAGCTACAGAGGAGATCTTTTAGCCTGCTGTTATTTTCTGATCCCCTCATACAATAGTGATTCCTCCAAGCTAGTTCAGCATCATTTAAGTGACACAAGAGACAGAATAATGACTATTACAAGTTTATAGACAAAAATATATTTAATATCCATGCAGATAATATACTATGTTTGTTTCACTCCTGAAAAATTATATCTTACAGTAATGAAAGAGGTGCTTAACATCAAGGATAGTTAAGGGTCCTATTTGAAAGTTGCTACCGAGTTCTAAAATCAGAAGGGTACCAATACAGTACAATGAAGTATATCAAACTGATATAAAACAAAGTTAAATGTTGTGTAGAAGGATTCTCTTCCTGCAGGTATTTTTAACACTTATTCTGCCCATCCCTAAATACACTCATTGAATTCTTAATTTCATACATACAGCTATACAAAATATCTTTGCAAGTGTATGCACTACTTGTTAAATATCTAAAAAAAAATCATTTTCCACTGGTTCAAACCACTCAGTTCATTAACATGAAAAGAACAGTGTTAGTTGTCTTATATTAAGATTTCTTTTTATTAAATTCTGCTATTCATCTCCAAATAGGAAGAAAACTCTGTCCACTTAGTTTTATATTCAAAAACAACATGAAAATATACCCATGCACATTTCTAACAGAAAGATCATGTCCTTTGGCTACAGGTGTTTCTAGTAATCTCTTCAGAAGGCATCCACTAGGCTCATCTGATGCCTCTGGGACAACAGCACACTAAACACTGGTTTTCTTACTCATTTTCTTAGTTTACAAAGAATATATTAATTTACTGTTATTAGTAGTAGCACTTATTACTGAAACAGCTTTTATATTTTAAACAGGAACTATTGATGATCATAAATTAACAAATGCTTGTTCACTAAGATTTCACTAATGTACTACCTCTATTGTAATGTTTTTCTCCCCAGATAAATTCACAGCCCTGGGGCCAGGGAGATGGCTCAGTGGAATTAAGTGCTTCCCTGGCAAGTGCAAGGGCCTGAGTTCAATCCCTGGTTTCACAAAAATGAATGAATGAATGAATGAATGAATGAATGAATGAATGAATGAATGAATGAATGAATGAATAAATTCACAGCCCTTTCTTCACACACAAAAAAAAACCTTCCCACAAATGATTGGTTGAGTAGAAGAAATACTTTTATTATGCTTTCAATTTTTAATTTCTTCTTTCTTTTCATCCATTCTTCTTGTTTGAGTTCTGCAAAGATGTTTTTTAAGTTAGTATCTTGGAATTAAAGTTAAATATTGTCAGTACGGGCATTCTAAAGTTTATGTCAAAATGAAAAAAATAAGAAAAATTTGAATAGTATGAGTAGGAAACTCCAAAAACCTTACTTGTAGCAGAGCCAAGAAGATTTTTTGAAGATTTATCCTCCACGGTATTATAATCCAGTGGGTAATCTAGAGTTAAAAATAAAGTAATTATGCTGGGAATTAGTTTCAACAATAAATTTATAAACTTATGACCTTGACATTTAAAACATTTCATAATAAATATTAATTATACATCTAAAATGTGTTCACAACAAGAAAATGAGATTCATAAGCCATTTAGCAAACTAGACAAACCAAAGAAAATGACCATAATGCTTACAAAAATTTTAATCACATTCATAAGATTTTTATTCAACCTTTCCATAGACCAACTTAGTCAATGTCATGTGAAAATGACAGAAGAAAAAAGACTGTTTATGCTACGATTTATGACATCTTAAAATAAGGATTTGATAGAGCAGAAATGAATAGGTCCAGAAAACTTTTCTCTATCCCTCAGTCTCATAAAAGATTCTCAAAACACAAGCCTAAATGTGTGTTCTTAGGCTTAGGGCAAATCAAAGGAATTAATGTTTTACAAGCTAAACAGGTTCTTGGACCTGGCATAGGATTACAATCATGATTCATAGCACTGATATTCTCATGGAAAGGTCCAATTACAAATAACTCTTAAGTCTGAATATGATTAAATGATACTTTTAGATAAAAATGGTTATTAGGGCTAAAACTAAAGTAATAACAATCATTGATTTAAATGATAATCACCCATTACAATTAAAATTATAAAGGCAAAATAGTTCTTAATAGTCACTTTTTAAAATCACTTACCATAATCCTCATCAAAGAGTTCTTGACGTTCTGACTGATACTGTGAATCAGCAATTTCTTCATATTCTTCTACCATGCTAGTGCCAAATACTCTAATAACATCAATTTAAAGACTTTCATTAAAATACAACAAAGCTATTCAGACTCAAAGTGCATTATAAACATCAGTTCTGATAATGTTATAAGGAGCAATTAAGACCCTTGTACTCCAAAATAATGGCTGTATTTTACATTTCAGTCATCAACTGTAGAAACATAGTGACCAAGTAGTTTGTATCAGTCTGAAATGTTTCCATATACTACCACAGCAAAACAGCTACATCAATCACAAAGTATTTTTTTGTTTGTTATACTGGCAATGGAATGCAGGCCCTTTCCACTGAGCTATCTTCATGACTCTTTTTTATTTTGAGACAGTCTTGCTAAGTTGCCTAGGGTGGGCTCAAACTGCAACTCTCTGCCTCAGCCTTACAGAGTACTGAAATTACAGATAGGCACCAACCACCAGGATTGGCTTTTTTTTTTTTTGGCAGAACCAGGGATTTAACTCAGACCCTTGCACTTGCCAGAGAAGTGCTTATTCTAGCCACCTCCCCGGCCCCAGCTTTTTTTCTTAAATAAAGAATATGTTAATTTTATTAAAATACATTCAAGAGAAAGAGGTTAACAGCTAATTATTTCTACCTTAACCTCACATAAGAGAAATTTCTTTCTTCACTTTAAATATACTGCACTGTGTAACACTTAGGAATAATCCCAGTTAATGTATTTTGTTCTGTTTTACCTTATAAGGCTTAATGGACAGAAGTGCTCTGACCCAAAATGTGATACCAGCTCCACCTAAAAAAATAAAAGCACATGAACTAGGAAGCCAACAGAGTGCCTAGAAAGTTAACATAATCATCTTTCTAAAAATAAAATCACTTCCCCCCAAATTAACACTTGTAAAGTTTTGCTTTTTAAATACTGTATTAATAGCCATGCCCTGTTATTCAATATTGCAAAAGAAGGTTGCTAACCTTTATGTACTTGATGAACATCTGAAGCAAGAGAAAGGAAAGAAAAAGAAATCAGTTTCAAAGTCGAGATGACATGCCACAAGCAACTTCATCAATTTGTAAACCATATTGCATAAAGTATAGATAGCAATGTGCTATGATGGATAACATTGTAGTACTCTTAAATTCTTTGCAGAAATCAAAGCAATGGTTTAAAGTTTTACTATCACAATTAGGAAATGTAACAAACTGTAATAAAATAAACTTTAAGCTCACAAAAAGTTAAGCAATCTAAAATCCACTGCTATTGTATATTAGATACAAAAGCATTCCAAAACCAATTATCTTTTTTTTTGGTACCAGGGATCAAACTCAGGACTTTGTGCTTGCCAGCAAGGCACTTATGTCACTCAGCTATCTATCTCCTGGGTCCCACGAATTATCTATTGAAACAATCCATATCATCTATTATTTATTACAATTATGTATCACATATATATTTGCAGCTGATTTTGTATATTGATATATATATATGTGGATACATGTATCTATATATCATATGCATATTAATAAAAATGAACTAGTATACAATGAAATTGTCACACATGCATAATATATATGAAAACATGAAATTTGATATTCTATTATTTCAAAGACAATTTACAAAATGAAGGTATCCAGCAAATAACTTAATTGTAACTATTAAAAATACATAGATATCAATTCATTTATTAAGTATAAGCTATTAAAAAGTAATTTATAGCTATGGGTTTACTTCTTATAGGATAAGGAAAACCCATAGCACTTAACACTCTAAAACAAAACTTGTAAATAAATGCTTTTTGCTTTTAAGTTTTTTCCATTCCTTATTGGTAGAGATGGATCACTGAGATGTTTTAGTTTCCTACCATAAAAAGAAAAAGGCTGAAAGTTTTACTGACACTTTTATACCATCAATAAAATATCAGCAAAGTGGCATAAAAATGATCTTCAGAACTAGCAAATGACACTTTTGCTACCAAAATTAAATAATTACCGAGTGAGTAATTTTTAAAATTTTTTTCTTCTCACAGTGTAGAAAGTACAGTATCTATATAACTATATATTTATATATATTCAACTAAGGTCATTGAATGATTATTTTCATACTCATTTAGAACAAATTAAAAGACTGTCACTTTTTCTGAACTGTGAAAATATTAACTATCCTTTCAAAAATGAATTCAACAGTTTTATACTAAAAGTAGGAATACTACAAGTTTATCCATATATAGAAGTCAATGTAAAACATGCTTCAAAAAGAGAGTAATATCCCAGAAGCCAAAATTAAGTAGTCATTAAGTTCTCACATTTAAAGTAGGAAGGACAGAAACTGAATTACATTCAAAGAGGTTATATTATTAACACAATGGTACTTTAAGATGTAGCAATTATTTTAAAGTAAAAAGAGCAAGAAGGACAGTAGAAACTTCCTCTGTTTTGTTTAAATACAATTCAAGATTGAAAATTCTACTTGATTAGTTGGTGGAAGAAGCACCCAAAATAGAGTTTAAAAGATTTTTCTACTTAAAAGTGGTAGTTGGACATAAAATTGCTCTTTAACTAAAAACAATAGCAAGAAAAGACAAGAGCCATAATAATGTCAGATCACTGATATTAAAACTGAAATGACCTAAGAATTTTATTAAGTTAAAAAATTGCCTGCTTTAAAGACTTCAGTGATAATAATTAATATTTGACTTTTACTTTTTTTTTTTGGTACAACGGATCAAACTCAGGTAGGCACTTGTGGTACTAAGCTGTCCTCCTCACTTTTTGACTTTGAAAGCAGGGAGAAATACAGTACTATGAAGATGATATACTACATAAAGACTAAAAAAATTTAAGAGTTATAACTGGAAATTTTATCAGAGCCACAAATAAAAAACCTGGCCTAGGTTCTAAGTAACAGAGAATGTATTAACATTTTTTAAATAAAATATCCAAATAAGAACTATCTTATTAAATATAATAAATTCCCTCTTAATTTTTGATTTTGAAATAATGAATACAGTGTAAATAAGTACATTTTCATGAAAGAACACAGTCCTATAATGTGTAAATATTACCTTCACATATTTTGCATACATTTGCTCATCTAAAGGGAAACTCTGGACATTCCGTTCATCTCTACCATGGAAAGTACCCAGCTTAATCCATTTATTTGTGGGATATCTACAAAACATGAAAATAAATATATTCTGTATACTTTTTCCTATGCAAGTGAGCACACTGATTTATAATATCTTAATAACCCTTTGGTTAAATACATTTTATTTTCTAATTAAATCAACAAGTTCCTCTACGAGGAAAGAATAACTTGAAAAATCACCATTAAGTAAAAAGACAAGGAATTGCTTTGGAATGAGAAGAATGAATTGTCACATATTAAGAAGTGTATGATAATATGAAGTACAAGTACATATCTTATATAGGTAGCTCGTGAGTTTAAAAAAGCTAACCTAATAATATAAAAGTCTAATACTATTATTAATGTTTGAAGCACTTAAAGAATGCCTCAAAAAGCACTCTCTCACATTAAAAAAAATATACTCTGTCATTACTGTCTATGTCCATATGACTTATATGAAAATTTCTCTAACAAAAGAAATTCAGAGAAAGGTTATCAACAGAATAGATGAATTCTCAAGAGGGTTTGAGAACTGGTTTCAAAAACTGTATACACACACTACTGAGTGTGAGGAAGGCAGCTATGCTCACCACTATACCACCAACGCAGGCATGCTGAGTATGAGGGGATGGGAGAAACATCACAGGAAAACCTTAATAATTTAGGGTTAATATAACAAGTAATAGTTTCCTACATGAGATATCATGGCATGCAAACGTATTCATGGAATGAATAAACACACCTATCAAATAGAAAATATTAAATGCTCATTAAAAATAGTATGTTTTTAAATTAAAAGTCTCAAGATCTAAGAAGTAAAAATATATTTTACTAGAATAAAGAAATGCATAGGAAAGACTGAAAGTAATGTATCAAAAAGCTAACAGTTATCATTGATAGGAATTCTCTTTCAAGGTCCTTCCAATGTGTATTTCTTTCATAATTATACAATGACCAAAAAAAGACTCAAAAATATTGTTTACTAAAAATATAACTCACAATATAAGATGAAATACTTGTGTGTTTTTAGTAACTTCCAAAGAAATGTGAGGATGGAATAGAGAAAAAAGACTAAAGAAAAGACTTTAAAATGACATAGTTTCAGATTTGAATGCTGGTCCTTTAATAGGTTATGCAACGTAGGCAAGCTACTAATCGCACTTTGCTTTTTCCTCACTTTTATAGGATGTGTTGATATTATTCCTAAAGGAATAATGGAATATCCTAAAGGAATATCAACATGTCCTAAAAAAGTAATGACAAAACTTTCAAAATCTGAGACAGCAAAACATATTTTTACTAGTCTCTAGGTAAGCTGGCATATTATTTTTGGACAAAAACTCTTTCCTTTTAATTTTCTTTCATGTGTTTGGTACAGGGTATCACTTATGCAGCTTGGATCATTAGTGGTTGGCTCAGCGAGCCCAGGGCAGGGTCGGCACAGCATGTGGTACCAGGGATTGAACCTGGGTCCTTGTACTTGCCTAGACAGATACTTAGATCACTGAGCCATCTCTGTGGCCCTATGTGCATCACACACACACACACACACACACAGACCTGTGCATACTATAATACATATATATATGGATACACACACACATATATTCATATTTATTTGTGCATGGTATATTTTATGTTTTGTCTTCTAAGTATCAAAAATAAAGTGTTGATAACTTTCACCTGAATATTATCTTATATCCTGCAAAACCAAGCTTGTTCAGAACAAGTAGATGCAAGCATGTGAATACTTTATTAGGTTTTCATACACAGACCTCCTGTGCATACTATAATACATATTATTTTCTAATAAATTATTTTTTCCTTTAAAAACACAAATAATATATGTGTTTATGTTTTAAACATTATATAAGCAACTTAAAGTAAAGTAATTAACAAAAAAGCTCACATCTATTATTAGAAGGTATTATTAGGGGCCAGGGCGATAGCTCAGTAGAATAAGCACTTCCCTTACAAGCACAAGGGCCCAAGTTCAATCCCCGGTTCCACCAAAAGAAAAAAAGAAGGTATTATTAAAAAAGAAAATGAAATCAAAAGTGAGCCATTTTTAAAATTTATTCTAAAGGTCCAACATAGGCCTACTGAAACCAGCCATATAACTTACCTGTCACTGATAGAAACCAGAAAGTCTTTAGGAGTAGAAGAAAATAATTCATAATTTGCAATATCAAGCTGTTTTACTTGAATTGGTTCACAAAGTTCAATAACAAACCTTCAAAAAGAAAATAAGACAATCATTTAGATAAACCATTCAAAATAAGTTTATATTAAATTTTACATAACAATATGCATAAACGAGACATCCATTGAAAGATACAAAAATGTAATGACAAGTTAGTCATAAAAGAATTGATTTAAATATTTACCAAGTATAGCATTAATGGGAAGAAGACTAAACAATATAACCAATTTTGCCCTGTGATAGATTATTTTAAGGTTCTATTTTTAATAACAAATCATATTCTTAAAGAAGAAATTACTAAGAAGAGCCAATGATGATAGAAACTTATTAGTCTAGTGGACAGTTTGGCATATACTTGTATACTACTTTCAAGGTATCAGAGCCTATGATTTAGCAATGAACTCTTAAGGATACATAGCTCCAGATGTCCACTTTGTGTTTACTTCATTACACTGAAGCACAGTGTATAAAAGCACAAGAAAAAGGTTAAACATTTAGAAGAGAATCAATTAACCAATTACTATAGAACATTAAAACTGGTATTAAAAATTATGTACTTCATTTATATAAAGATCTCTAGATGGCAAGTAATTTAGAGTAATAGAAGCCTAATCTGTAATTGTGGAGAATGTTGGTTTGAGAGACATAAACTACAAAAAGGAGTATGAAGAAATTTTTGGAGTGATAGATATCCTAATAATCTTTATTGTGGTGATGTATAAAAAGTTTATCAAATAACTTGCTTTTTATGTTTCATTATTGTAAGTCCACCATACCTCAATAAAGTTGTTTTTAAAAATGGTAGTGGAATACTGGGGTTACAGCTGAGCTGTAGAGCATGCACTTAAGAGATCTGGGTTTAATCTTCATTATCAAAACAAAAATGATGTTAGAAATTTATGTTTGATGTGCAAAGATGTCACAAAAGTTGCTGCTTAAGAAACAAGTAAAAAACGCTCCATGTAAATAAAAGACCATTTACCAAGGCATCTGGGGAAAAGAAATATTCTGACATCTAGTATTCCTCTAATAAAATATCAAATGAGATTTTATATGTTGACAAATGCTGAAGAAATCAAAAGCATTAAAATTAACATAGCATTTAATCTTGGAAACCAAAACAACTAAGTTCTAGATGATGAAAAATAAAAAAGTTCAAAAGACTAAAACTAATTTCATGTTATTCTGCTTATCTTAAACCAGTCTTTTAAAATCTTTGTTAAAGTAGCAAATCAGAAGCCCCAGTAGGCATTTAGTCAATAAGTAATAAAACAGAAGTCAGAACATGTATCTCCCTCCAAAGCCTAAATATTTTCCATACTACATCATCCTTGTGCTGGGGTAAGAACTATGGTTGTCAGATGTAGACCGATATGAATAAATTAAATCCAATTTTAATATCTCTTCTCTCTTCTCTTTCTCTCTCCTTCTCCCCCCCCCCCCCATATTTGTATAGGGTCTTGCTACACAGCCCAGACCTACAGTGATCTTCCTGTTTTCAGCCTCTCCAGTGCTGGGATTGTAGGCATGTGCCACCACACCCAGATTCAGTTGCTGGCTCAGCATGCCTGAGGGTGGGGACAGTGTCACATGTGATGCTAGGGATTAAACCCCAGTCCCTGTGCTTGTGTAAGCAGGCAATTTTAATATACTATGCAACTACTTGTATTTTGTTGTTGTTGAGACAGGGCCTTGCTACATACATAGTTCAAGTAGGCCTTGAGCTCATTCTGTAGCTCAGGCTGGCTTTAACATTGTGGTGATCCTTCCTCAACCTCTTGAGAGGTAGAATTAAAGGCATATGCCACCTTCCTTAGCTTGGGTCAGGAATTTTAAAAGATCAGTGGCCAGAATAGTGGCATACACCTGTATTTCTAGCACACTGGGCAGTCGACAAAGGAGTATCATAAGTTTGAGCCCAGCCTGGGCAACTTAGTGACTCAAAGATCCCGTCTCAAACTAAGAAGCAAAAAGGGCTGAGGCCAACAAATTTTGCAGATAACCCATTACACTACTGTGGACTGCTGGACTGTGTTGGATTGTTTTGCTGAATTCATGCACCTATAGTATTTAGACACCAACAGAAAACCCATCTCTGATAAGACTAAACAAAAAAAGGGGATATAAAGGAAGGACCATTTTGTATTTGTATATACAGAATAGTCAGGATAGATATACAGCTACTCTCACTTAATTCAGTGAACAGATTTGTACTAGTAGCGTTTGGGCAGGATATCCTGTCTCCTTCTTGTACTATGGATAATTACTAAGAAGATAACAATGCACAATGTATTAATTATTGAAACTGTCCTATTAATCAGTTTTGAAACTGTCTCACTGCTATTTGTTTCTCAATAAAATAAAAACTAAAACAAATGAAAATCTAAAAAAA
Source organism: Ctenomys sociabilis (assembly GCA_004027165.1). Classification (NCBI taxonomy): domain Eukaryota; kingdom Metazoa; phylum Chordata; class Mammalia; order Rodentia; family Ctenomyidae; genus Ctenomys; species Ctenomys sociabilis. The sequence continues at coordinate 741 of PVKA01011149.1, read as the reverse complement.
TCGTAAAAATCTTGCAAAGGAAATCTATAGTTTCTTTCTACACTAAATTAATACATGCCTTAAAAAAAGGAAGGGGTGCGAGGACATAAGCTCAGTGTAAAGGTGCTGGGTCAAATCCCCAATACCTCACAAAAAAAAAACAAATCAATGAATCAATAAAATAATAGATCTGAACATAGCAGGTGTCTGATAAATGAATCAAAATTTAAAAGCTATACTAAAATGGGAAATGTATAAGCTTAAATGTGCATAAGAACTACTCCTTAAAAAAAATTAAAAGTTTAACAGACTAGTTGCAAAGAACACAACAAACAAAAGTTTTAAGCAGAAATTCATGGAAGAAAAAGACATGGTATAGGAATCAGTAAAGCTGAAATAGGCAAATTTCCATAAAGACTGACGGAGGAAAAATATAAAAATAATAGGAATTTTTTAAAAACAGAAACTCTAAAGCTAAAAAGAATTTAAACAATGAGAATGTTTAAATAATTTTATTATAAAACTTTGAAAGATAAATTCCTTGAACAATTTATCAAAACTGAAGAAATACAAAACCTAAACAGGATCACAACTATTTCTTCCTCATTATTCACACATAAGATAATGCATGCACAAGCTTCCTAAGAGAAATAATGGTTGCCATATGAAGGGTTATAAACCAAAATACCGAAGTGCAGACTAGTTAAACCTTACTATAACCACATATAGGAATTTTACAGTGATTAAAAAGACTGACAAAAG
>PVKA01011148.1:0-61968 GCA_004027165.1 Ctenomys sociabilis | reverse complement strand
ACTATTAGAGCAGATCCCTCTATTATTGAATTAAGAGAATGTAGCTGTATACCTATGTTTTTTTTAAAAGCTGATCTATAGTACAGTTTCAATAATCGATACTTTTTACATTGTTATCTTCCTAGTGGTTATTCATAGTAAAAGAAGCAGACAGGATATCCTGTCCAAACACTATTAGTGCAAATCTTTCTTCTCATAGAATTATGCATCTGGACTACATATTTATCCTAACTGTACTGTTTATACAAACACAGAATGGTCCTTCCTTTGTATCCCCTTTTTTTTTTTGTTTAGTCCTGTCAGAGATGGGTATTCTATTGTCATTCAATTGTTATAGGTGCTTGAATTCAGTGAAACATTCCAACACAGTCCAGCAGTCCACAATAATAGTGGGTTATCTGAAGAAGTGTTGACTAGAGCCATTTATAGCTCAGCTTATTATTATGGTTTTATTTTATATACTGCGTTTTTATACTTTTTGCTGGATGGTTAAAACTGAGATAAAGCAATACCTATATAACAAAAAATGTAACTTTTGTATCTGATAAGGTCAGTCAAGTCCCCTCAGGGTTTATCCTATAACCCTGTACCTCACTCTGTAGATCCTTTGTCAGTGTCAGCCATGTGGATGAGTCACAGCCATTGCTTGACCAATTTGCTCTCTGTGAAGGCCTGAGAGAAAGTTTTCTCTCCATGTGACTCTCCTTAGGCACACACTACATCATCGATCACACTCCTCTGTGGACCCATAATCTCCTTGATCAGAAAATTTGAGGCATAATCGAGTTCCATGACGTTACAGTACAGGTTCTCCTATGTCCTGAGCCTTCACTGACCTTGAAAGGCTAGGGCCAAAATGTTGGCTGACCTTGTAGCCCTTCCATTTCTCCAGTTTTTGATCTGCAAACTTAGGTTGTTGACCATCCAGAAGAGAAGCTGATTATTACCCTGAAACATATGCAGTTTGGTTTACCCTGTCTAAATATCAAACATCTTAGGCATAACGTGGAACAGATATTTTCCATCAAGTATTGATGTATCGAATTTTAAATTCTTACAGAATGTGAGGAAAAAAAATTAAAAAAATAGTACTACACTCATATTATTACATAGAAATTTAGAAATCTAAGAATATACAGCCTTGTATCAGAACAATCCTGTAACAGTTTTTTCCTTTGTGTCTTTTTTTCCATTTATTACCCCCCCCAAAAAAAAACCGCAACATTTACTTGTGAGACAGTATGGTAATAATTGGTATGTCATGACAGGAAGTATGTATTTAGCAGACCACAATGGCAGGCATTTGAAGTGTGACCCTTCTATTACTCATTGCTATCTTCAGTTGTTTTGTTTTGTTTTGTTTTTTTAAAAAAAATCAGCATTTTCCTTTTCTTGTTCTATCCCCACAGGAATTCTATGTAGAACTCCTGGCTAGAAAATACAGTTTTTAAAAATGACAGCAAATCACATTTGTCAAAGAAAAGGAGACAATGCTCATACTCAGAAGAAGTTGGTCACAATGCTGGGGCGTGCACACCTCCTGCAGGCCCCGAACCTCCCAGCTTCCAGGAAGCTGCTCTGAGAAGTGAGGCTTGCACAGCCAGCATCATGAATGCAGGAAGCTCTTGGCAAACCTCAACCGCATTAGCTGCCCTCCTTCTTCCTGCCTTGGTGTCCTGTGTCATCTGCAATTTCAGCACTTGAAAAGTTAACAACAACACTTTTGCTGCAGAGTAATTCCAAGGCCATGTGAATCACCCGTGTATGTACACACATGCCAAAACGCTTAGCGTATTTATAAAGTTCTGTAACCCTCACCACTGTCTCATTACACAACTTTCATGGTCCCCAACAGAAATCCCTATATATCACCATCATTTCATTTTCCTCCCACCCTCTCCCAGCCCTAGCTGCTTTGAATGTGACCTCTGTCGATGAACACATTCTGGACAGTTCATGACCAAGGGATAACACAGTGTGCTTGTTGATGGCTGGCTTCTAGTTCTAAGCATAATGTCCCTGAGGTTCATTGTACTGTAGCATGTGTCAATGCTCCATTTGTTTTTATTGTTACATAATATTCCATTTTATGGATAAACCATGTCTTGTTTACCCCCTCATCAGCTGATAGGCATTTGGGTTGCTTCTATATTTCGATGACAAAGGAGCATTTCTTGCTAAAGCTTCTGTATTCAAATTTCTTCTGCTACCTGTTCCTTAGTGAGTCTGCTTCTCTCACAATCCCTGCCTCCCTCCCAGCTCCCCCTTCTCTCTTCACCTCTCCCTTTGACACTTTCCTGTCTTTATGCTTCCTGGCCACCATGAAGTCAGCAGCTTTTCTCAGCCACACTGAAGCTAGTTAGCCATGGACTGAAACCATAAGCCAAAATAAACCATTGCTCCTTTAGGTTGTATATATTAGACATTTTGTCCCAGCAATGGAATAGACTAATACTATAGTCCTATGATATTTTATTTTATTTTATTTTTTATGTATTTAGTACAGGGCATACAGGGTCTATAGGATCTCACTACATAGATACGGACTCAGAGTGATTCTCCTGTTTTCAGCCTCCCAAGTGCTGGGATTACAGGTGCATGCTACCATAGCCATTCTCAATTGCCATCTCAGCTCTCCCCACGGGTGGGGCTGGCACAGCACATCAGGGATCGAACCGCCATCCATTGTGCTCTGCCTAAGTAGGCACTTTAGTCCACTAAGCTATCTGGCCAGCCCTCATGATGTTCACTTTAAATAGTATTTTCTAATAGTACTTTGTATCTTTTTAAATAATCGTCCAAGCTCTGCCTGAAGAACACAAAGAATGAAAGGGGAAATTGCATTGGTTTTGTTACAACCATAGTACCCTCTGCAGCAGAAATCAAAAGACATATTCTAACTGGTTATCAAAACCACTGGTGGACCTCCTGTTTCTTCTTTTTCAGTGCTCCGTGGGGTTTGCACCATTAACACTCAGGGCTTTCAAACTGTCATCTTTCTGTACCTCACAGAAGTTGGCTGGTGGAAGAGAAGACACAGTTCTTCCAACTTCCACCTTCACAATCATGGCACCATCACTATGGAAGGGGCCAGTAGGCCTTAGCCCTTTTGTCCTAGCCCATCTGCCTTTTCTGATGTGCTGTATTATTCTCATGGGATTAAAAGAAAAAGAGGATGAATCACTCCCAGTAGATGCAATTTTTTAGTTACACTGGCCTTTGTAGTTACCTGTTACAGTTTGGTTCATACTGTAGGGGAGATTAAAGACATGGATGCCACTTCAGAACTGGAGAAGACATCTGGCATCACCTGTCCCTTTAAGTATTTAATCATAATGGTCTAACACTGTTTCTGGCTTTTGAATACAACAAATTCTTCAAACCAAGATACATTATTACACCTCACTGAAGTTAGAAAACCCAAGTCATTTGGGCCGTTAAGATTTTTAAAAATTTTAATATCAGAACAGGACGCAGGGCTGAATGTTGGAGTTTAGAATGTAAAACACTCCCCACAATTTTGTATTTGTATTTGACCTTTCAGACCTAATTTTTAAAAATCTATGGCCCTTGTTGTTGTACTGTTAATGAGATGAATGGAATATATGTTATTTGTGAAACAAGTCTGTGATCCTTCATATGAGGAAATTTTCATTTGAAACAAATTGGAATCTTTTGTAAAAGTCTGTTTTGAACACATGAAGAATGGTGTTGGTTTGTGCTTATCTGTCTTAGATTTATTTTGCATTATAATTTCTAGGAATCATTTTTGGAGCTATCATCTGCTACTGCATTTTTCAATCAATAATAGTGAAATGGTCTTTAGCTCTTAACAGATTCCAAAATGTGACTTCTCACTTTTTCTTATGCCTCCTAAAATGTGGTGTTGCTTTGCAGGTATTTGCTGACTCATAATTTACCCATGGCTTCTCACCCACCCTCTCCCAGAAGCCATCTGGCATGAGCTGTCTTGTTCTATCACTTCAGCAAGACCCTGCGCAGGGAGCAACTTGTGTGTGAGAAATGCTACCATAACAAACATACTTAGCAAGCTCAGATTGCCATAAAGCTACCCTGCTCTCTTCCATTAGCTGCAAATTACTTTCTCTGATCATATGATATAAGAATGGCTGACAAGAGACCAAAGAGCCATTTGTGATTCCATTATCCTGTAGGAAAATAATAATGAGCAAAACTGATGAAGTTAGTTTAACTAATTCAAACTCTGTGTTAGTTTATTTCATACCAAATTGATGAAAATAAAGAAAACTTCTTAGTAATCTAAAGGTAGACTTGTAAAAATGGGGGCAAATATGTTCTAAATTAGAACTAATATATTCAAATTTTTGAGACAGTAAGATCACTGAAGAAATTGTTATGCAGCTTCTGATTTATAGTGGTCTTACCATTTTCCACCTTCACCATGTCATGCTGAAGGATAGAGCTGAGTGAGCTGGGGAGATAGCTCTGTGGCTTAAGTACCTGCCTGGCAAACACAAGGTCCTAAGTTTGATCCCTGGTACCAGAAAGGAAAAAAGAAAGAATGAATGAAAGATAAAGCTGAATTTTTTCAGAAACAGTTACTTTACTCTTAGTGAAGTTTAACTAGCACTTTGAGCTAATATTCAACACCCAGAATTTAAAGACGGGTTTATTTTGCCTCACATTTCACAAGTTCCAGTCCTTCAGCAGGCTTAATCACAGAAATAGCATGACAGAGCTGGGGAGATAGCTCAATAGAATAAGCACCTGCCTGGCAAGTGCAAGGTTCTGAGTTCAATCCTTGGTACCAAAAAAAAAAAAAAAAAAAAAAAAAAAAAAAAAAAAAAAAAAAAAAAAAAAAAAAAAAAAAAAAAAAAAATAGCATTACAGAAGGGGTTGGATGGAGGTAAGTAGCTCACTTCATGGTGTCTAGGAAGCAAAGAAAGCCAAAAGAGGAGCCAGGAACCCAGAGATAATTATTCAGGCCACGGTCCCACTGACCCACCTCTTCCAGCCACCTCCTAGCAGCAAGACAGCCATAAATCTCCACAATCCACCACCTCTCAAAAGTCCCACCTGTGATCACGTGAGGCTTTAGGGGTACCTGTAGCTACAAACCATAACAGTGTGAAGCACTTCTTTGTACAATTTTTACAACTTCTTAGTTTTTAAATTATTTGAAAATACAGAGATTGGGGCCAAGGAGATGGCTCAGTGGGATAAGTGCTTCCCTGGCAAGTGCAAGGTCCTGAGTTCAATCCCTGGTACCACCAAAAAAATAAAATAAAAATAGGAAGAAGACCACTAAGTATCTAAGCCCTCTACTAGAACCTGAGTCAGCATGTGTTACACTAAGGTGCTAGGACTGCCATGAAACCCATAGCCTGCCATGGACAGGTGAGAGGTTGGGGTTTCTCACCATTGTTCTGTGGCTGAAACCATCCTGGTTTGCCTTGTAGAAGGCTGAGGAGAAAGCACAGAGTGAAAGTGTGGGCTCCTGGAGGTTGACCAGGCAGAGGAAGATATCCTATCATCCTTGCCAGGAGGATAGCTCAGTTGCGTAAGTGCCTGCCTCACAAGTGTCAGGTTCTAAATTTCATCCTGGGTACTGGAAAAAAGAAGTTGTTGGCATCCTTAATGCTGGAGAACCTGAAATATGTGCCAATCAGGGTGGGAGACCATGCAGAGAAAGTGGCGCCTATTTCTGAATCCGGATGGAGGATGGAGTTTGAGCTGTTTGGGGTGAAACTCAGAACTCAAGGGTGGGCTGCACACAGCTCTGTGCAGTGCTCAGGCAGTGTTACAGATTGTGCATTTTACAGCTCACTGTCATGGACTGGATATTCATAGACAGGCTCACTGATACCTAGTTTTGGTCCAGTCAGGAAGAAATCCTCAGCTGGGTGTGGTGGCACACACCTATCATCCCAGCCACTCCAGACGCTGGGACAGGAGGATAGAAAGCTCAAGGCCAGGCTGGACAACACAGTGAGACACTGTCTATAAAGAAAAACCATGGGGTGGAGGGCAATCTGGAGGTACAACTTAACATTCCTTGGATTCAATTCCCACTACTGGAAAAAAGAATAAAAACCCTTAAACTTGAGCACAGTACTATCCATGACTCCAGGTTTCTGATTTCTAAAATCGTACACAAATTTCAGGCTGGTGATGGAGACAAATATGTCCCAGCACCAACAAGATATCATCTTCACTTTTTTAGACTTAACAGTTATAAGCTCTGTTTCAGACTTGAAACGGGAAATAGAGTGTGGTAAGTGACAAACTTCTCAGTTGGTTTTGGAAGACGCTGACGCCATTCTAAAAGATGTGGCAAAACAAAATGTGATACTGACAAGTCGTGCTGTTTTAAGACTAAAATCAAGAACTGCATTGTGATCTTCTGTGGTTCCAGATTTCCAAGGTCCTCAGAGCCATAACAAAAAACAAAACAGACAAAAATCTAAAACAAGAAATAACCTGAAAGCAGTAAAGATAAAAACGTGAAAATGTTTGGCAGCTGTGCTGGAGTGTGTCCTCCCTAAGTTCATACCCACACAAAACCCAAGAATGAAACCTTATTTAAAAGTTGGATTTTAATTGGACAGAAACAGATAATTTAAGATGAAATCATACTTGATTAGGGTGGCCCAAGCCCACTGGTGGCCTTAGAAGAAGAGGAACAAAGGTAAGAGGTTCAGATCCACAGGCACACACAGCACCCCTGTGAAAATGGGAGCCACGGTTGAAGCAATGCTTCCCCACCCAAAGGAGTGTCAGCAGCTGTCAGAAGTTAGGTAGAAGAAGGGAAGACTCCTGCCCTGGGACTTTGCAAGGATGTAGCTCCATGCACTAGCACTTGCATGGTGTACACAAAGTTTTCAATTTCTAGCATTGGAAAACAGATCTATTCATTTCAACTGTTCCCTTGGTGGTAATTTATTAGGGCAGCCCTAAGAAATTTAACAAATGGTGAGGGATTCATTGTTTCTTCCTGATGAGTTATAATCTCTGCTTGGTGTTGAAAAGACACCAAGCAGAGAGATGGGCAGGCAATTGTTCCAGGTCATTTTTTGTACAGGAGCCAGGGACTTACCTAAGGAATGACTCTGTGTGTTGACTCACTTTCTCATTGTCCAAGCTCTGGTTCAAAAACCATTCAAGCCAGCCCAACTGCTGAAAAATAAAAGAAAAACAGTCTGTGTCATGCAACAAACTCCTTGTAATTTTCTTCCTGGGTCAAATCCATGGCTCTCTCCTGACTGTCTTCCTACTCCTGTTGGGGCTAAACAGACAATGCCCTGTGCTTTTGTTCCATGTTCCTCAGAACTCCTCATTAACCAACCACCAACTAAGGGGCTGAAACTATAAGCCTCGATCTATTGCCTCCTAGATCTATTCATCTACTTGAATGAAAATGTGCCAGAAGATTAGACCTACAGGGATATTATCTGTGACAAGAAGAAATCCTAGCAAGAACAGATTTTAAATTGGGTTGAACAATTTAATAAAATCAGTGAATGTGGGGCAGCTCTCCTGTTTGCCTTCAGCCTGGGGCCACCCTAAGGGAGGTCCTAGACACCCATGCCCAGGGAATTGACAGGAGTAACCAGAATCAAGTATTATTTAGTGCTCCCAGAATAAACAGCCTGCTCTAAGCACTTTACATTTTTATTTAATTGCCACAACAACCTAATACAGCAGATGTTAATTTTTGCCTTATTTTTTAAAGGCAGAAATATATCACAGAATGGTTAGGTAACTTACCTAAAATTACACAGGCAAAAAGTGTTAGATCTAAGATTTGAACCCCAGTAGTCTAGCTCCAGAGGTGAAAAGCAGATTCCAGTATGCCCACCTGTGATCTCTACCTTGTGGTACTTGCTCCTTTAGAGTAGTCTCCCCTTGAGTGGAAGTTACCAATGACTTACTTCTAATCAAAAGAATGGTATAAGGTGATTTGAGGTATGATTGAAAAATATCGTGAATGTTTACATTTAAAAATTTATTACAGTAAAAGGCATTGCCATTAATCCCCTCAAAATATTCCCCCTTGCTTCAAATGTGCTTATAGCATCATTCTTTCCACTCTCTGAAATAGTTCTTGAAAGCCTCTTTTGTGAATGTCTTTACTTGTGTTGTCATGGCTACCTCCGCATCTTGAATTGACCCAAAATATTGGCCATTCATTTTCTTTTTGACTTCAGGAAAAAAGCCAGATACTTCCCAGTGCCAGATCCAGTGACCAATGCGGTGGATGAGGACATAATGCTTTTGCCTATTCATGATTTTTGTTTTAAGTACAGCAGGCTGAGCTTGTACATTAAGAGCTGGTAGCACATAGGGCCACTGGTGCCAAAAGTGGTCCAAAGACAGGACTGATAATACTGAAGGTGACTAGCAGCACGGGATGATGGAAAGTAACAAACAATTGCTGGGAACTTCCAGCTTTGTGGCTGGAGGAGTCCCTGAGGACTGCCAGGGGATGCTTGCTCCGGATGTCAGAAGAACAACCTACAGTATTTAAATGGCAATGGAATACCCATCTCTGACAAAACTAATAAAAATGTGGATACAAATGAAGAACCATTTTGTATCTGTATATACTAAATAGGATAGAATATGCATCTACTTTCTCTTTATTCAATGAATAGAAAGATTTGCACTAATAGTATTTGTGGACAGGATATCATGTCTGCATCTTGTAATATGAATAACCACTAAGAAGACAACAGTATACAATGTATTAACCATTCCAACTGTCCTACTAATTGGTTTTGAAACTTTAAGATTGTTATTTGTTTCTCAATAAAATTATTTGAAAAATAAAAATAGTGAATAAAGAACAAGGAAGAAGGGTCACTAGCAACCATTGGTATTCAAAGCTTAGAGCTGTTCACACTGAAAGAGCTACACTACTTATTTGTGTTTTCTATATGAATTGAGCAAAATAACCACCAACAGCTTAGTAACAAAGTGAGACCCCAGCCCTAGTGAACACTCTGATTATGCCTTGTGAGAAACCTTCAACATAGAAGCTAACTAAGTGTCGCTCAACTCCTCATCCATAGAAACTATAAGGTAATAAGAACAAGCATAGGTTGTTTTAAATTGAATTTGGGACCTATTGTTGTGTAGTAATAGATGATACAACCCTGCTGGTATTGAATCCTAGCTGAACCACTAATTTGCTGAATATGTACCACTTCTGGGCTTTAAGCTCCTCATCAGCTAAGTGAGCAATGGATTAGTTTCACTCATTCACTCAACAACTATTTCTTGAGAAATACTCAGTACCAGGAATAGATACTTCTCTAGTTTATTTTTCATACTAAAATGGGAAAGAAAGGCCCAGTGCTTCCTAAGAGGTATGTTTTGTTTTCTTCAATTCTAGGTATTCTCCAGATACAACAAAGAATGAAATGGAAAGTCCCTATCCCTTTGGATTCTTATTTTAACCAAGGAAGGCAGACAATGGAATAACATTTAAACATGTCATAAAACAGATTGCAATACATACAAGAGGGAAGCATACAAAAGGAGATCAGTAATTTAAAAACATCATTGACTAGGAGAGGAATCAAGGATGGCTTTGGTGAAGGTGGGGAAATTGATTTGAACAAGAGGCCTAAATGGGATGAAGGAACATTTGCAAATATATTTGGGGAATTACATCCTCATTAGGAGGAACAACAAATGCAAAGACACCATATGGGAGCATACTGTGGCTGCAGTGGACGGCTCCAGGAGGAGACAGAGAGAGTCCTCAGAGTGGAGGACAATGGACAATGGATTGAGTCCCAGGGAAATCTGAATCTAGACTCTGAGGTTTTAACCTCCTCCTTTCACTTCTGAAGGTGACCAAGGATGGCCAGTGCCAGGTGAACCAGAGGCATGCAGTGATTATATATAGGAGGAGAGAAGACAGGGAGCTATTCAGTGGTCAGGGAGGGTCCAGCACTCCTCTGTACACATGCACAGCTCTCCTCCCTGTATCAGGTTAAACTTGGATTAATTGAATTGCCCCAATCCAAGGTAAAACTTACTTCAGGTGTGTCTGCAGTAAAGCTCAAAGCCAGAAGGAATTTTCAGATTTTTTCCTTTAGGCTGTGTATTAAGTGAGAGTTGGCTACTTATTTGCCATTGCCTAACATATGTCTATATTTTTGTTCCATTAAAAAAAACCCTAGATTTCTGAAGTGAGGCATTATGGCACATTTTGTAGAAGAATGACAATATAAAACTTATTCATCAGTCTCATACCAACAAAAAGGTCTCAACCCTTCCTCATTAATACTAGCCACTTGGACATATCATATTCATTTGTCTCCATTTTATTACTTTGAGGAGAAACAGATCACAACTCAAATCCAAGTAGCTTTATTTCCTAACTGGCCACCTTGAGGAAATGAAAGTATCCAGAAGCTTTTGTTCCAAGTACAAAAACACCCAATTCACACCACAGTAGCAGAACAAAATTATAAACATTATTCCATGTTTACAATGCTGATTCAAAAGGAACAACACAAGCGATATCAACAAATATTTGTAACCTGGAGAGTCAGTAAAGTATCAGTACTTATCATAGAGAAATCTGAAAATTAAATGTTTAAGAAGAGACTTCCTAGAACAAGATAGTTCTCTGGAATAAGCCAGAGACCTCAGAAAAGCTCATGGTACAGGTGGGCTAAGTACCTCAGGAGGCAGGACTAAGGTGATACAATAGATCTGATCTCCTATCCCAATGACAGTAAAAATGGAACCAAGCCAAGAGATAGGAACACAAAGTCAAAGTATTAACAGGGCTTGTGTGTGTGGAGGGGTTCCTCCAGGAGAGGGGAACAGCACTGATATAGAAAGGGGAGAAGTTTAACAAAGAAAGAGGCAAGATTTCTATTGGGTTACTGGGCTGGAGAAGGGGCTCATAAGTTTCCACTGGTCTTGAGCGTGATATTTAACATAATTTTTCCTTGTGTATGATACAGATCAGCAGTGAGTTTGTACCTAGAGACATGATGACACCTGTGGAGGCCCAACAGAATGACTCTCAGTGAAAAAAAAAAAAAAAGCAATTGTCTCCATTGTGGCTAACCTTGGTCTTATATCTGTGTAGTGATATGTACAGAGCTGCTAGGACATTTATCTCCTCAGTTGTCTTTAAGCAATGTTAATGGGTCCAGCCAAGGTGCTGATGTGTAGTCTTGAAAACAGTGTCACAGGTCAGTGATGCTCCCAAATAGTGTGTGTGATCTAGGCTGAGAGACATCATGCTATCAGCTGAGAATGAGCCTCGAGAAAAGAGGCTACAACCTCTCAGAAATTAAGTGTTTAAGGAGGGACTTCCTGGGGAAAGCTGGATCTCTGGAATAATCCAGAGACCCCAGAGAAGCTCATAGTACAGGTAAGCTGAAGGACCTGGTCTCATGGTCTCAGGGCACGATGGGTTACACATCAAAACTGAAGCACTGACCCCAAAACACTAGATAGTGACCCATCCTGTGCCTGTGATATGCAGATTACTCTCTCTCTCTACCTCTCCCTCTTCCTCTCCTTCTCCCTCTCCCTCTCCCTCCTTTCCTCCCTCCTTCCCTCCCTCCCTTCCTCCATATTGCACAGATGAATTCAGGCCTCCTACCTAGCCCAGCTCACAGCACTCACATACTTCCACCTTTTTCACCTTTCTCCCAATCATTCATCCTCTATGAGTGGCAATGTAGACCAGTATGTGGCCTCTAACCCAGCTTTTCCTTATAAGGAGGAGTCCGTTTTGGCTCTTAGCTGACATGGCAGGGAGACAGAGTGGGTGAGGCAGGGCTGCCTTGCTCTCCTCTCTATGCTGCTAGTTTAAGGCTTCATGTTCACACAGATCCCACCACTTCTCTGCGCTCCCAAGCACAGTTCCTCAGCCACTACAGTTAGCATGTAGTTGTTTCTTCTTGTGGGAGAATGAGCAATAAGCAGCTCTATCTCAATTCTCTTCCTGATGCCATTCTTGACTTTTTTTTAAAAAAAGAGAATAAACCCATTGAATGTGAAGCAAGATAGTCTGTGTGGAAGCTACAAAGAACCAAAAAGGACTCATACATTTCTCTACGATTAGTACTGATGCTTTACTGACTCTCCAAATTACAAGGGAGGAGGGCAATTCCTTCTCTCTTTGAAAATTAATAAACCTGGGTTAAGGCCTTTGTTCTAGGTACCTGTTATTCCAACTGGTAACTTAGCACTTCCTTGGCTCCCCACAACCACAAATATGCCTTAATGTCTATTCTTGTCATGGGTTGCACTGGAAATGGTAGATTGGAATTAATTTACTGGAATGCCAAATTTCCCTTGGGATTACTATATGAACTCCTCTGGGCCACAACAAGGTCCTGGAAGGGATTTCAATAGAAACCATTCTAGTTTTTACAGTATACCTGGTGTTTATGATCAGTATGGTAGAATAGGGGGATAAGAAAAGACTCATGTCATATTATACATGAGAAACAGGTATGGTTGAGGCCTGTGTGTTTATCTGCCCTTTGCCCCTGTGCTGTCCCTTGACTGTCTCAAAGGAATGAAACTGAAACTGGGTGAACTGGCAATCAGGATGGTCTGCATAAGAAACACTGAGTCCTTTTTGGTTCTTTGTAGCTTCCACACAGACTACCTTGCTTCACATTCAATGGGTTTATTCTCTTTTTAAAAAAAAAAAAAAGTCAAGAATGGCATCAGGAAGAGAATTGAGATAGAGCTGCTTATTGCTCATTCTCCCACAAGAAGAAACAACTACATGCTAACTGTAGTGGCTGAGGAACTGTGCTTGGGAGCGCAGAGAAGTGGTGGGATCTGTGTGAACATGAAGCCCTAAACTAGCAGCATAGAGAGGAGAGCAAGGCAGCCCTGCCTCACCCACTCTGTCTCCCTGCCATGTCAGCTAAGAGCCAAAACGGACTCCTCCTTACAAGGAAAAGCTGGGTCAGAGGCCACATACTGGTCTACATTGCCACTTGACACATCTGCGAAAGTGCCTCCTGCAGCCCTTACAGGTCCCAAGCACAGTATGGAGAGTCGGCCAGAGTTTATACCTGCACTGCCACTAAGTGGGAGGTCATGCTATGTGTATTTGCCCTACAGTTTAAACCACGAGGCTCAGAGCCATCTTGAAAGTAAACTCACTGCCAGTAGCCACAGAGCATCCCCATTCTTGAGGACTGGCCATCATTCTGCCATACTCACATAGGTGACCACAGCCCCATATCCCAGGCACTCATTTCTTAGGCTCAGCAGAAAAAGTGAAGACCCCAACTTCCCCCAGGGTGGTGCCCTTTCTTCCAGAGGAAAAAAAAACTTGCAGAGAGGTGGAGCTGAAACACAAGCAGCAGCCTATGTGCCTGCACTTGCCCAGCAGCCCACCAGGTGTTGGCCCTATTCCCCTGGAAAGCTGGCTGCACAGGCAGAGGGCCTGCGGCCTCCAAGCACCCAAATTTGGCCCAGCACCCATTGAGTAGACAGCCTTGCTTTATCTCAACTGTAACCCCACCACGCAGCTGACCGAACCACAGTGCTCATAGAGTGCACCAAAACCAGGCCTCCCCATTTGCCCAGTAGCCACCTTGCCCTCTCCTAGGAGACTCTGCTGCTCAGCCAACTAAGCTGTGGCATTCTTGTGCACCCAAGATGGCTCAACAGCCAGCCAAGTAAACCTGCTGCATGGTCACCTACCCCAAAGCTCTATATGCGCCAAAGTCTAGCCCAACATAAGCCAGATGACAGCCCCACACATCTGAGTATATGCTTTCTAACCATCAGCCCTCAGCACCTGCAGGTACCTATGCTTGGTCCAACAGCCAGTCAAACTATGGCCTCCCCTGCAGAAAAATAGTACCATACCACCATGGTCACAAATATCCTAAGTCACTGGCACAACTGCAGAAACCGCTAGTGAGGTTTAGGGCTCAAGAAACTACAAAAACAGCACATCTACATTCACTCAGTATCAAAGCTAACACAACATGCCCCTCCAGCACCCTGGCACTCAGTCACAAAAAGCCTTTCTCTACAAATACACAAACAGAACAGAACAAAACAAAACAAAAGACTTAAACTATAAAATTGAAAAAGGCAACTATTGAACTAGATGTACAGCTCCCAACATATGGACATGAATAACATGCAAAAGTAGCCAAGTGCTGTGGGATGCACCTGTAATCCCAGCACTCAGGAGGCTTTGGCAAGAGGACCATTGCAAGTTCAACACCAGCTTGGGGTGCACAGTGAGTTCAAAGCCAGCCTGAACTGCGCAAGGAGATTCTGTGCCAAACAAAACAAAACATGAGAACACAAGGAAAAAACAACCTCCCCCCATTATGACCTTCTAATAATAGATTCCAAAGAACAGGAAACTTATGACATCCTCAAAAAGGAATTCAGAATAATGATCTGAAGTTCAATGGGACACAAGAAAAATTCATCCAAGCAACTAATTAGATCATCAAAATATGATCTGAAAGAGAAATTCAATGAAGAGACAAATATACTAAAAAATAACTAAACAAAAATCTTGCAGCTGAAGAATGAGGAGGATTAAAAACACAACTAAAAACCATAGCAAGAAACTGATGAACCAAAAAAGGAATTTCTTTTTTTTAATTAATTTTATTGAGAAACAAATAGCAATGAGACAGTTTCAAAACAGGTTAGTAGGACAGTTACAATAATTAATACATTGCATATTGTTGTCCTCATAGTAGTTATTCATAGTACAAGATGCTGACATGATATCTTGTCTAAACACTATTAGTACACATCTTTCTTCTCATTGAAGAGAAAGTAGCTGTACATCTATCCTATTTTGTATCCACAGATATTTTTTTTCACTACAAATGGTCCTCCATTTATATCCCCCTTTTCTGTTTACTTTTATCAGAAATGGGCATTCCATTACCATTTAAATATTGTAGGTGTATGAATTCAGCAAAATAAACCAGTATAATCCAGTTGTCCATAATGGTAGTGGGTTATCTACAGAACTGTCAATGTCAGAAGTTATTGACTTGAGCCTTTCACAGTTTAGCATATTAATATAGCTTCACTTTTTATATCTCATTTTTATACTTTTCTGCTGGATGGCTAAGACCAAGATAAAGCAAGATCTATATAACTAGAAATGTAACTTTTGTATCTGACAAGTTCAGTCAGATCCCCTCAGGATTTACCCTGAAACCCTGTAAGCAGTTTGTAGATCTTTTGCCAGTGTCAGGCATGTGGATGAGTCACGGACATTGCTTGACCAATTTGCTCTCCGTGAAAGCCTAAAAGAATGTTTTCTCTCTAGGTGACTCTCCTTAGGCACACTCTAGGAATTGAAAGTTTATCATATTAATGATTGATGGAAAATATCTCTTCCATGTTATGTCTAAGGCATTTGATATTCAGACAGATAGTAATGTGAATCTCAACTGCCTATGTTATAGGATAATAGGCTTCTCTTCTGGAGGGTTAACGACTTAAGTTTGCAGGCAAAAAGAAATTGGAGAAAAAGAAGGGCTACAAGGATAGCCAACGTTTTGGCTCTAACTCTTCAAGGTCAGTGAGGACTCAGGACATAAGAGAACCTATACTGTAACATCCTGTAATTCAGTGTTATCCCAAATTTTCTGATCAAGGAGATTAATGGTAAAGTAAAGTAAACTTCTAAACTTGAAGATACATGTTTTAAATTTACTCAGTCAGGAGCTGAGAATCTTGATCAGTGGTACAGTACCTGTCTGGCAAACATGATATCCTGAGTTTGATTCCCAGTGCTAAACAAATTTTAAAAATAAATAAATTAACTCAGTCAGTGATAAGGAGGTGCAAAGAAGACAGAATAAAGAGGAGCAAAGATAGTCTGTGGAAGCATCGTTAATTAAGTGAACAAATATTCACATTATGGGAATTACAGAGAGCGAAAACAAAAACTCAAAGAAAACAAATATAAGGGAATAATAGCTGGAAATTTCCCAAGTCTGAGGAGAGATCAGGACATTCAGATCCATACAGCTAAAAGAAATAGACTCAACCCAAAGAGGCCCCTTCCAAATACACTACAACTGACTGTGAAAAGAATCACAACTCATCACTACAGAAAACCCCAAACCTAAAGGTAAATAAGACAGGTAGAAAAGAATAAGAGATGTACACCAGAGCCATAAACTAGTAAATAGGAGGTTCTCTGTCATGAATAACCTTGACTAAATATCTAAAATCTCCAGTTAAAAGATATAGCTGGATGTGGTGGCTCATGCCTATAATCCCAGCACTCAGGAGGCTGAAGCAGGAAAACCATTGTGAGTTAGAAACTAGCCAGGGCTACAAAGTAAGCTCAAGGTCAGCCTGAGCTGTATAGTGAGACCTTGTCTCAAAACAAAAATAAAGACATGATATAGACTGAGCTGAATGTGGTAGTACACACCTGTAGTCCTAGGATTCTGAGAGGCTGGGGCAGGAGTATTAAAAGTTCAAGCCCAGTCTGGATAATTTAGAGAGTTACCAAGAATTTGTCTCAGAATAAAAAATACAGAGAGCTGGAGATGTAGATAAATACAAGACCCTGGATTAAATCTCCAGTAATAGATAGATAGATAGATAGATAGATAGATAGATAGATAGATAGATAGATAGATAGATAGATAGATAGAGATTTTTAAAAACAAAATTTAAATCAAATTCTGCTTACAAAAAGCTAATAAAGACATAGAGGCTAGAAGTGATGGGATGGTACAACATCATATTCCATGAAAATAGAAACCAAAACTGTAAAGAGACAAAGGTGACTGCTATGTAATGATAAAGGAACAGTTCAGCAAGAGGATATAGTTTCTGCATATACATATGTATCCAACACAAGACCACTAAGATATGTAAGGCAAATATTATTAGATCTAAAGGTAGAGATAGATTCCAATAAAATAATGGTTGGAGACTTCAACACTTTATTTTCAACAATGAACAGATCATACAGAGGAAAAAACAACAAAGATATAGTAGAGTTTACAATGTGGTACAGGGTCAGGGGCACAGCTCAATAACACTGCCTGCCCGGCAAGCATAGGGCCATGAGTTTGATTATTGAAGAATAAGAAAGAATAATGTGGTATAGATCACAACAGACATGTATGGCTAATTTCATTCAACAGCCACAAAATAAAATTCTTCTAAGTACACAGGACATTCCTGAGATAGGCCATATATTATGACGTAAAATAAGTTTTCAGAAATTAAAATTATTTATTTTTCCAGCTTTTCCACTGCTTGGACAAAATACCCAACATCCACAAGTGAAATGTGGAAAACTTTGCTTTGGCTCACAGTTTTAGAAGTTGTCTGGCTCTAGGGCAAGGCGGCATGGTAGAGGGGCACCACAGAGAAGGAACAGTCGATGACATGGCAGGCAGAAACCAGCACACCTTCCCTCTTCTTTCCCTTTTTATTCCACTTGGGCTACGAGCACACTGGTTGGGACTTCCCACATGAAACTCCAGGGTGGAGCTGTGATAAGCCAAGCAGTGGACTAATCTGGTACCACACACCCATGATCCAATCACTTGCAAAACCCCACCTATGAATATAGGAGGCTTTAGGGGGACATTTAGATAAAGTCGTCCTCTTTATAATCACATGAAATAAAGTAAAAAATCAATGAAAGGATCTGCAGAAATTGCACAAATGCATGCGAACTAAATAATATGCTTCTAAATCAATGGACCAACAAATAAATTAAAAATCTGCCTTAAAATGAATGCAAATGGAAACACAGCATTGTAAAATTGGGCCAAAGAGATAACTCAGCAGCACAGTACCTACCTGGCAAGCATGAAATCATGAGTTCAAGTCCTGGTAC
Organism: Ctenomys sociabilis; assembly: GCA_004027165.1. NCBI lineage: Eukaryota > Metazoa > Chordata > Mammalia > Rodentia > Ctenomyidae > Ctenomys > Ctenomys sociabilis. The sequence continues at coordinate 44,120 of PVKA01011148.1, read as the reverse complement.
CAAGGTCTTTTTCTGACTCAGAACTTTGATCTTAAAGAGCATCTGATTCAAGTGAGGAGCTAAAACATGAAGGCTTAATCCCTTAGTGTGGTGGAATAAACAGGAAAGGAGTCTCTTCTTCCACTTTCCCCCAAGAAGCTGAATGCCAGTCAGGCACCACTTGAATCAGTGCAAAGGTGACAGGGATCTAATGGACAGAGGCATGAACAAAAGGCTCCTTTGATTTTATGAACTTGCAAGCCAAGAAGGAGAAAGGGGAAGGCTAAGAGAGGAAAAGTACTGAGTTCTGAGTCAGAGGTGTCTGCAACATTCCTGCCTCCTCTCCCTTTCTGTGTAAAAGGAATCCTTGGCAGAGATATCTGAAAAAGACCTTGGATAGAGAGACCTAGGAGTAACAGTGAATTTTTCTAGTTTGTTCTTTAAGACAGGGACAGGATGGCACAATGTTTCTATCATATAAAAGTGCAGCACATTTCCTGATTCAGGTCTGCTAGAGACATAATTTCTGCTTCACCACCAGCTAGCAGATGACCAGGGCCCATTCAGCGTTGTCCTTGGGGCTTTGCTGTGGTGTGGTTTTGGTTCTCCAGCTCCAGCCCTTTTCCCCCCAGGACCTTCTAACCCAGGCTGACTTGCCCTGCTTTCCTGCTCCTCCTCTCCAGCCTGGTGGGGCTTCTGGGTCTCCACCAGGTGGCCAGGCTTGGCTCATGGTCCTCTAAGACAGCTACTGTTGGCCACATCTGTTATCACCTCCAGCTGAAGATTTCCTCTTTCTCTCCCCACAGAATTGTATCATCAATTTCCACACTTCCCAGAAATGCTGTAAACCATGAATTCCTCTCGCACCTTGCTCTTTATTCTGGGAAACAAAATATGAGTGCATCTGAATAAGGGAGAGATGGGAGTTCTCATTTCAAAGTGACTCACTTTATGGTTGTGTACTAATCCTGTTTTTTATTAATATAACAAAATATCAAAAAGCTGAATTTTGGAGAAATACAAGATCAGCCAGGTCCATTTGTTTGCCCTTTAGTGAGGGGCTAAAGGAGGTTTTTATCATGACAGTATGTGGGACTGGGAGATCAGGTGGCCAGTAAGGAAGCTGGGGAGACAAACAGGCCAGACTCATGCTCTTAGAACAACTTGCCCTTGAGAAAACTCAGTATTCCATGAGAAGTACTAAAATCCTTTCAGGAGGCAGCACCTTTAGCGATCTGTGGCTTCCTTCTAAGCCTCACCTCGGAAAAGTCCCATCAGCACATTGAGGGCCAAGACTCCAACACTACAGACCTCTGAGGAACAAAGCATATGCAAACAAAACTGTCCTCAAAATCCTGAACTTCATAACTTGGACAAAAACTGCATGTATTTTCAATATATTTAGGTACATTGTATGTTATGCCTGAAAACAATGAAATTCCTGCTTGTACTTAAATTAATATTTTGACAGCTAAGTAAAAGAACCAATAATGTGATAACTGCTGGTAAGAACACATCTAGTTGGAATATTCTGAATATCCTACCATCACTAATAAGAAAAATCATGAGCCTATGAGACACAACATCATCACATGTACAGTGGTTTACATCATATTAGAAGATCATGTGAAAGAAATAGAAGCAATAAAAATATAATCATCTAAACCAGCAGCAAGAAGGACATCAAAACTCTTCAAGTCAGTGGTTTTCAAAGTATGTTCCTAGATCAGCAAACTAGGTTTCCACCTGGAAACTTATAAGAAATACACTGTCCAGTGCCTATTCCCAACCTACCAGCTCAAAAACTCTGAGGATGAAGTCTACATTCTAGATGATGTTATAGTAGATTCTAAGGTAGCTCTGATTCACATAAAAGTAGAACCGTTGCCTCAAGGAATGCATAAGGCTTAAGTACAAGTATACGTTCTGACTCCATTTACTAATTATTATGACAACAGTTTTGCAGAAATAGAAAACAGCCCTGTTTGTGGTGGCGATAAGTGGATATGAAACCCCATCATCAGCAGAAGTAGTTCTTTATGAGAGCTGGAACCTGCATCTCAACTGCTGCAGGAGGTTTGTGGTGCAACAGTCTTAAGAGACGAAGCTGCCACATGCTAGGTGTCTGGGGTCTGGTGTCTGTGGGAACATGACCACATTCTGGTCATGCTCAGAAAAAGGAATCCAGCTCTCAAGGTGGACGAATCAATCACAATCCTACAGAAAACTCAGGAAGATGGTGTCAAGCACTGCCTCAGAATTAACTGAGAATCAATTGAGGTGTTTACCCTCTATGGTCACCAGGTACTGTTCCAGGCTGACCCCAGGGGTACATTAATTCCCAAGAGTTTCTGGGTGGCAACCAACAAAAATGTGGTCCTCAGGTTAGAAGCTGTGGGCTGAGGTACTCAGACATGTAAAGGATACTCAGAGGGTTGCAGATGGATGGTCGATAGCATCAGTATTTGCAAAGCCAGGTGACAATGACTTGTCCATGTCTTAGGACTGGCAGATGAGGACTCTGGCCCTGTTTAGGATGATGTTTTATTTTGGTTTATTCAGGAAGTTACAAAGAAGGTTTGCAACTGTTCTAAACAGGATAAGAAACACATAGGTACACATGCCCCCTCTGCCTCCCTGTGACTTATGCTGTCAATTCTATGTTCTCTGCAGTTGCAAGAGGAAGAAATCTGAAAAGCCTACAATTGTGGGTTAAAAACTTTTTATTATCTCTAACCCAAAAAGAATTTGTTCTACTAAATAAAATATCATTATAACTCAAGAATCACTTACATGCCCTTTGAACTAAAGAAAATCAAAACAAAACAAACTAAATATCTTTTGACCTGCATAAAATGTAAACAGATTATTATCTTCTTCAAATAAAAAAACACAGCTTTATTGTTTTCTTAATATTGTTTTTGTGTAATGCTAATGCACGATTTCTGCACCTCTTAAAATAACAGACTGGCCAAATTCCTCCAGATGAGTTGCTATCTCTTGCAATGCTGAAAGTGAACAGTACATCAAGTTTGGGCTAATAGTTAATTAAGCATTGCAAAAGAAAATAGCAGTGAACTCAAGGACACAGCAATAGAAACTACCTAAAAATGAAAGTCAGAACAGGACAAAAGACAAAAACAATGTGAGGATAACTTTTTTTTTTTTTTTTTTTTTTTTTTTTTTGAGACAGAGTCTAACCATGCAGCTCATGCTGATTTTGAACTCCTTTTGTAGCCTAGACTGGCCTCAAACTTGCAGTGATCCCCTGCTTCAGTCTCCTGAATGCTAGGATTATAGGTGTGTACCACCATGCCCTCTTCTGGAAGGGGTGGAATGAACATAACTTCTAACAACTTTATAGATAGATAGATATATAGACAGACAGACAGACAGACAGACAGAGATGGTCTGCCAAAAAAATCTATACAAACTTTAGCAGTTCACCATGCTAATAAATGTCTAGCAGCTAATAGCCACCATTTTAAACATGTAATTCTAGAGGTCAAAGGCAATTTCAGTTTCATAATCTCAATAAATTTAGTATTAAAATAATTTCCTGATGCAAATATTTTTATCCTCTCTCATAAGGAAATGATGAAAAAAAAAGAATGGCCAATCTTTTCCAAATTTAATGAAAACTACAAACTCACACATCCAAGAAGCTCAATAAAGCTCAAACAAAGATAAACAATAAAATTCCCTTCAGGTGAAGAGAGACATATTTTCACATGGCAAGTGTCCACTGAATGGTGTTCAGCAGTCATGTGTCTGGGTGCTAATTAGGACAATCAGCCAAGCTGCAGCAAGCATCCAGCCTTCATTCATTTACTGCAATAGAATAAGTGTGAAGCTAAAGGAAGCACCCACTCCTGGTACCTCTTTTCTCCAAGCATGACTCAACTGAAGGTTAAGTGTAGGTAGGCAAGGAGGGCTGTCTCATTGTTATGGCACCTAAGCAAAAGTGTCCTACCTCTTTCTGCACTTGGGGAAAGGTTCGGGAGCTGTAAGCACGAAGATGGAAGAAGAGACCCAGAGAAACGTGCTTTTACAAGACTGTCAGTAGTCAGGCCTCCAAATGGAGGTACTGGCTAGGAATACAGACACAATCACAAGCAAGGCAGAGCCTGGGGAGGCCAGAGCCCTCTAGAAAACAGTGATGCACTGCTGTGCACCAGGTCTGGTTATGGAAAAGTGAGTTTCCACCACAAGACCAGTCAGACTGTCTCTGATCAAGACCGAAAGGCACCCCATGGCCAGGACTATCCACTAGTAGTGGGTAGCGTTTGGGCCTGGAACCACACTCTTCAAATGAGGAGCAGAATGGTTGTAGATAAAAGCCTCACTCCTCTTTCCAGTATATCTGTGATTGTAAAATGTGAACATAAGGAGAGAAACCTAGTCTGAAGGAGAGTTTGGTAGCCACAGCACATAAATAATAGTCAATGAGCTGAAATCATGGAAAGAGGAGAGAGTATTTTGGGGGGAGATCAATTAAGGGAATATAAAACAAAGCAGGGAGGGACACCAACACTGCAGTCACTGATCTGTGGAGTCAGTTTGCATGCACATGGAGAAGAAGAGGCAGAGAGAAGAGCAAGTGAACACAGAATCAGAAAATGCTGAGAAAAGGGGACCAGGAAATCATGGAAACTAGGTGCCTTGAAGAAGTCAAGGAAGATAAAAGCTATAGAGTCTGGTGGCTTCTAACATGAGAAATTATCTGGGCATCTTGGTAGGAATGGGGTAAACAAGTGGTAGGGTCAGAAAAGTTGATGGGTGGGCAAAGGAATATACAGCAAGTGACAAAACAAGATTGGTTATGGATAAATGTAGCTCGATATGGCCATGAGTGTGGGCAGAAAGGACAGTTGAGGAGATAGAGGAGATGCTTGTGGAAGATGGGAAAGACTAAAGAAAGCTGAACTGTGAATGGAGTTCAACAGGGAGCCAGAAGGAGCAGATGAAGTCATGAGAGAAGGGAAGAGTAATCCACAGAAATCCATCTGTCTGGAGGAAGAAGGCTTTCTACCAGGAGAGAGGAGGACAGAAACGACACCGGTGCATGTATGTTTTAGGTCTTAGGGGAGCTGTATTTTTAAGAACATGGAAATTGGGTGGGAGAACATGCTAAAAAAAAAATGACAGACTTGAAAGGTGTGCATGAAATTAGAAACTTCAGGCCACGTGAGGCTGCAGGCTGAAGTTTTGCTCTATCGGGCGATGGTTCTACAGTATTTTTTTCCAACAGAACTAGGTTCCCCATTCCATGTGTCACCCCATTCTTGTCCTTCTGGAAAAGAAAATCAGCAAGTCAGGGGGGAAACCACCAGCAATGATTGAGGTCAGACTGCACTAAGTTCTGTCCACACATTCATTAATTTAAATCTTATCATACAACAGTGAAATATATACTACTATACAGCCCCATAAGAAAAGAAGACTAAAGCACTTGCTCAAGGAGCCTAGCGATGCAGTAGATGCCAAGCCAGGTCAAGTCAAGTTCACAACTAACATTCTTACCCAACAGGCGTCTGTTTCAGAGACCCTTGGTTTCTGGTTGTGAAGGAGTGTGGCTGCCACTCAAAACCATCTTTCTTTGCAAGTGCTGTGAGTACACAGCCAGCCTGTCCTTCCTCAACTGCATCAGACACCTTTTAGATTTACCATCCCTTTCCTGGGAACACCATGCCCTCTTTTCCTATCTCCTATGTATTTTGTCTCCACTTATGTATCTCTTACCACGATCACTTGCCACAATTCACACACTTACTATTCTTTGTTTTGTTTTGTTTTCTGATTCACGGTCTTGCTATGTAGCTCAGACTGGCCTTGAACTCACAGAAATATGTGTGCCACAACTTCCTGAGTGCTGGGATTATAGGCATGCGATCTGGCCATTTTCCCAGTCTTCTGGGCAAGCATATAGTAACATATAAAAGGCAATAGATAAAAGTAACATGGTGGACCCGGGCCCAAGATCAGAGCTCTTGTGGTTAAGGCCCTGATTTCTCCAAACTGGCCACTATTTGTTGGGTGCATAAATTATTGAGGGTGTGTAGGTAAGTGCAAGGAATAGCTGTCACTTAAGTAAGCAAAGCCTTGTGGACAAAGATATTCCAAGCAGTAAATCTTTGCTTGATGAGAGAATCGTTTTATCTCTAAGGATGGCAGCTATCACTCTGGAGTTCTGAGTTGGCATCTTTAGCTGCAGTGATATCGTGCCTTTAGAGACACCACAGTATCATAGGCCACTACAGGCCTCTCTTAGCATGGAGAACTCTGTTTCTGTCCACCAGCTGCTATTTAGGCCTAACACACTCATAAGTTAATATAGAAAGCCAACTGATGAATTCTAATACCTGCTCGGTGCTGCTTCAGTGTGGTCTCCGTCAACAGGCATGTGCAGCCATGCTGTTAGTTGATCTTCTTACCGCTCACTTCCCTCTTATTTTTCTACTTGGTTGCTTGCAGGCTGGATTGTGTAGAGGAGTTGTATGGTAAGACACCAAGGAAAAGGCAATTCTGGAGGTCCCTGAGTAAGACAACCCAGGTTCCCCGCTAAGTGAAATTCTGTGGTGCTGGGCCGCTCCTCACCTGTCAATTCTGCACTACCCTCTGCCAATCTCTTTGCCCAGGAAGAAGTTAAATTTCTTGTCCTGTGCACAGTTCTTGAGCAACAGGTTCTATCCTGGGGTTTATGTTGGAATGGAAGGTCTGCTGGGGTCCAATACAATCTGATCCACACTGTTAAAGAGAAATACCTGAAGCTTTATTAGCATTTGTCACATGGCTAGCATAAGCACTTTTACTCACACAAGTGTGAAAGGTCACATGTCACATTCACTGATCGGTGACACTCAAGAACAAAGGAAGCCTTCTAGGCAGAAATGTGCAGTGAGACTCCACTCATTCTTTTTTGGTGCTTGTGATGATATCTACCCATTTACTCAGCCCTATCGAATGATTTTACAGGTTATTTTACCTCTTTTGAATTTATAAGATGGATGTGACAAGATTTCTGCCAATGAATTGGAAATTTAAAGATAGTGCTGTTAATGTATAAATAAATAAGATAATGAATGGTAGAACTGAGTTTTCCTATTGCTGATATGAACAGGCTGCAATGAGAAAATAGTAATTTGATCAGAATCAAGAAGTCAGTTTTTAAAAAGCATGAAGGCTTATCTGTGTAATATATTCAAGCTGTTTGGTCATAAACCCTTCACCTCCTTTGAAATTACAGTGAACTTTAAAGTATTAGCTAACCACAGTACAAAGCTAGCACTATAGGAAAACATTTTTTAAAAACTATGATTTATTTCAACATTATTTAATGTTAAGTAATACTCATTCACTTGGTTCTTTACAAGATTTCAAAATTGCTGACAACACACAGAAGTCATTATGAAGCTCTTAGCCAATAGCAAAAGACAAAAAGTCACATGTCATTTGATCATCTTGCCGCCATATGGTGATAAACTAAAGCACATCCCTTAGTCCACAATACTATTTGACAGATATGATTTATGATCTGAAGAAATGAGTTAGACAGTAATTAATTTCCTATTAGCATGGAAGTTTTAGTACCCAGTCTTTTTTTGAGTGAGGTGGTATTGGGGATTGAACTCAGTACCCTGCACTTGCCAGACAGGTGATTATGCTGCTGAGCTATATCCCCAGACCACACCCAGTCTTTTTAAAAATCTCTTTCATTAGCATGTATTTATTATAAGTAATGATGACATTCATCATAAGGAACTTGTACCTGTGCATAAACTCTCAGTTCTTCTTTGTCTTCCATTCCCCTCCTCTCCCTTCAATCCTTGTTCCCCTTCTAATTTACAAAATCTTTGCTTACATTTTTTCCTTCCATCCTTTTTTAATCCCTTTTCATTCCTTTCCCATCTCCCTTGTTCTCCTTTCCATGTGAATGTTTTTCCTATTTCCCCAATCTACTCTCTATTTTGTACCTTAATTATCCTTTGGGTTTCTCACACAAGAGAAGCAATGTGATAAACTTCCGTGTCTGATTTATTTCACTTAACTTATGATCTTTAGGTGCATCCATTTACTTAAAAATTACTCAAGCTTATCCTTCTTTATGGCAGGGCAGTATCCTATTGTGTGTAAATACTACATTTTCTTTACCCATTCTTCCATTGATGGGCACATGGGCCATTTCCAAAATCAACTATTATAAATTATGTTGCTATAAATATGGGTATACATATACCACTGTGGTATGATGGGTTTAACTGTTTGAGAAGATACTTAAAGGAGCACATTCAGTTCAAATGGAACCTCTACTTTTAGTTTATTGAGGAAACTTTATTCTGATTTCCATAGTGTTTAAATTAGGGTTTCTTTTCCCCCACAGCCTTCCTAGCATTTGTTATAGATTGATTTCTTGATGATAGCCACTCATTCTGGAGTGAGATGGAATCTCAGTGCTGTTTAATTTGCATCTCTCAAATGATCAATGATGTTAAATAGTTTTTCGTGTGTATATTTGATGTTGAACTTTTTTTTAATTTTGTCTTTTTGAGACAGGGTCTCACTATGCAGTTAAGGTTGTCCTTCAGCTCACTTTGTAGCCTAGGCTAGCCTTGAACTAACAATAATCCTGCCTCAGCTTCCCACATACCAGGATTACAGGCATGTGCCACCATCCCTGGCTTTGTATTTCTTTATGTGAGAAGTGTCTATTCACTTCAAATGCCATATATATATATATATATATATATATATATATATATATATATATATATATCAGGTGTGATGTACATACCTGTAATTGTAACAATTGGGAGGCTGAGGCAATATTATTGTGAGCTCAAGGGCAATTTGGGCTACAAAGTGAGTTCAAGAACAACGAGTTGCATAGTAAAATGCTATCTCAAAAAGATAAAGTTATATACATATCCTAAATGTTAGTCCTTTGAGGAGTAGCTCCTTTAATTTTTTCCCATTCTGTGGGTTATCACTTCATTCTATGGGTGATATTATTTTCTGTGCAAAAAACAAGCTTTTCCATTTGATATGATCCCGGCTGTTGATTCTTTGTAGTATCTCCTGTACAATCAATGTTTTGTTCATTGAGTCTTTGCCTGCACCTACGACAGCTAGAGTTTTACCTACTCTATCTTCCAACAGATTAAGTGTTTCTATTGTTATATTTCTATATTGGATACATTTCCACTTAGTTTAGTACTTAATGAGAGGTATGGGACTAGGTTTAATCTTTGGCACATGAAAAGCCAGCTTCCAGTGTAATTTATTAAAGAGGCTATCTTTCTTCCAGTCCACATGCTTGGCCCCTTTATCCATGAGAAGTTGGCTGAATGTGTTTAAAATTGTTTCTAAATTTTCTGTTCTGGTCCATTGATCTTTGGGTCTGTTTCTTTGCCATGCTGTTTTTATCATGGCAGCTTCATAGTATAATTTCCATTGAGGGATTGTGATACCCCTACCTTGGCCTTGCTGCCCAGAATTGCTTTTGCTATTCTATATCTCTGCTAGTACCAAATGAATTTTAGGGTTGTCTTCTCTAGTTCTGTGAGGTAAGCTATTGGTATTTTGATTGGGATTGGTATATTCCATTTTTTTGGAAGTATGGTCGTTTTCAGTGTATTGGTTTTGTCTGTCCAAGAACAGCAGATGTTGGTTCCATTTCCTGATAGCCTCTTTGATCTCCTTTTCTCAGAGTACTATAGCTTTCAATATAAAGTTTATTCACTTCCTTCTTTAGATTGACTCCTATTTTATTTTTCTTGATGCTACTATGAAAGGTATTGTTTCCTATTTCTCCCTCAGTGAGTTTGTTACTGATGTACAAGAATGCTATTGATTTTTTATGTTGACTCTGTATCCTGCTATGTTATTGAATTTGCTTCTTAAATCTAGGAGTCTTAGGACTGGCCAGATAGCTCAGTGGATTAAAGCACCTTCTCAGTCAGACACAGGGATTGGGGTTCAATCTGTAGTGGTGTGCTGCACTGGCCCTGGCCCTGGGGCATGCTGAGATAGCAATCGAGACTGTGGTGTTATGCACCTGTAATCCCAGCACCTTGGAGGCTCAAAACAGGAGGACCACTACAAGTATGATCTGTGTAGTGAGACCCTGTAGATCCTGTACTAAATACATTAAAAAAAGAAATCTAGGAGTCTTCTGGTAAAGTTCTTGGGATCTTCAATATAGAGTATCATGTCATCCTAAAATCATGATAATTTAACTTCTTCCTTTCTTTGCCTTTTTCTTTCCTTTCCTTTCTTTATTTCTCTTGTCTAATTGTTCTGACTAATGTTTCCAGAACTATATTATATTCAAGTGGTGATCGGGCCAGCCAAATAGCTCAGTGGACTAAAGAGCCTGTTTAGGCAGACACATCGACCAGGGTTCAATCCCTGATGTGCCATGCTGGCCCTGCCCCCAGGTTGCACATCCCCTTTTGTTGATTTATTTACTTATTTAGCATCAGCTTCTTGAAAGGTGGAACCAACTCCTTCTCGGGGTCTAGGTCCATGATATGGCTAGGCCATTTATTAACTATAGATAAAAGATTTTATTCCTTCCAAATTCTCCTTATAAGAGATCTCTACTAACTGACTTACAAATAATCGACTAGGCTAATTACAGTTACAAACTGCTAAAATTGTAAGAGTTGCTGCAATTCAGTTTGGTCAATTAGATACATTCTGATTTTGTTTGTCTATTTGTCCAATCTGTGTACTATTTTGTCCATTTTTCCAATCAGTTACTGGCTGTTTTTTATTTAAGCTCACCATTTTTTTCTCTTTTCTTTTTTCTTTTGTATTTTTGGATCATTTGTTAAAAATTTAACAAATTGGGTTACAGATTTAAAAGTCTGCTTACAGCTAGGTTGCCAGCTGGTCAATTTGATATCAAACTTGGTTCTCTCAAAGGTCATCAGAAATTTAAGGTAATTAAATTGGTCCTCTCCAGCCTTGGAAAATTATTGGTCAACATTCTCTTTGGTAAATAAAAGAGCAGCTTGCCTGGGAAGCTATCCAAGCCTTTGTTCATAATAGAAGCCCCAGTGATTTTATAAAATATTATTAAAAATGTATTATTGTAGCATATTTACATTGGTCATAATAAACAGTTAAGCTTTCTAAATAATAGAACAATGCAGGTTAAAAGTAGGAAAGTTTATTGAAGAAATGGGACTAGGAATCAGTAAGTGGATACTAATAGTTTCTGAGAGATAAAAGGGGTCCTGAATGAGTTGCCAATGAACCCAGCTCTCAAAGGAAGTTTTATAGAGCAAAGTCATGAGGTGAACACAACATAGGCAAAAATTATGATCAACCAATAAGATTATAAAGATAGTCACATAGGAAACATTGATCTAATGGTAGCAAGGGTACATGGGTGACATCATTAATCTTGATTGATAGCTTCTTAATTTCGTCTTCAGTCTTATTCTCAGTCTTAGTGGTCTTAGTAGATGGGAGAGGACTGACTACCATTAATGAGATCATGTGAAATCTCAAAAGGGTGACACCAGTAATTCCAAGCCTCTCTTCATCTCTCAGAGAAGTATGTAAGACTAGCCATTGTGACTTTAATCTTCAGATATGCCTCCAGGTACAGTTCTGATGGATTCTCATTTTTTGCACTGACTCCCTGGAGGGTCCAGCCCTGTCTGAATGCTTACTATATTTCTAGCAAAGGAGCAAAGAGAAGAACAGCCACCTTGGTCTTTAGTAAGTAACAGGCCACAGGTTATGGCCTGAGAATTTCTCTCTTCTGTCTCATGAAGGCTTTCTTTCTTTCTTTCTTTCTTTCTTTCTTTCTTTCTTTCTTTCTTTCTTTCTTGTTTTTTAATGTATTTGGTACAGGGTCTACAGAGTCTCACTACATAGACTGGACTCCTAGTGATCTTTCTGTTTGTCAGCCTCCCAAGTGCTGGGATTACAGGCAGGCACCACCACGCCCAGTCTCAGTCAAGATCTCAGCGCCCCAGGGGCAGGGCTGGCACAGCCCACCAGGGATCAAACCCGGCTACTGCTGCACTATGCATAAGCAGGCACTTTAGCCTGCTAAACTATCTGGCTGGACCTGTTTCTGTCTTTTTCTGACAATATGGAAGCAAAAGTGAAGTACCCTTGCATTTTCAGATGCTGTTATGTAATTCTGTTCCAAAAACAAATCATCATATCCATGAAAACTCTAGCTGCCACTCTAAAAAGTAGAGAGCATTTCCAACAGATTTGAAAATATTTCAAATGAAATGTTTTTGTCATTTGAGCTCATTGTCCTAAAAATAAAAATGAATCTTTCCAGCTACAGTAGTTTGCAAGAACTGTTGGCAAGTAAGGAGTCTCAGAGATTCTAATGAAAGTCTTAAGAAAAGGCTTTTAAAGCTCTTAAAAATAAGAACGGCTTAGTAACCACAATCAGGAATTTTTCTCTTCTCTTTGAACTCATATAGAAAACTAACCCCAGAACATACGTGAACACACCCACTCACAAAATCACTTAAGTAAAAATCCAGTTTTTAAAAACAAGGACTAGTAGGGCTGGGGAAACAGTGTGGCAGTCTAAGCACCTCCCTGGCAATCCCTGTTACAGCATGTTGTGCCAGCTGCATAGCAAGACCCTGTATCAAATAAGTAAACAAATAAATAAATAAAAAACAAGGACTAACAATGAGGTAAACTAAAAATACTGTTCAGTTGAGATGCATGAACTTCGTGGTATATAAATTACATCCTGAAGATGCTTTTACATCATGTTCTCATTTATAGATACTCATTTTTACCATATAGTTGGTAACTAATAATGTACCTGTTATAAGCAACGACTAAGCATTTGGAACGTCATCTCATACTTTCTCATTTCGCATATTTTCAGTGTCCATAACCTATTATTAAGGTATGCAGATAAATGACTATTGGAATGGCTGGCTCAGAAGATCAGAGCAAAGAAAGCTAGAAACAGCCTTCCTGTTTCTCAGCTAGAGCAATCTCAAAGAGCACTCAGTAGCCAGACACGGGAGCACAGGCCTGTAATCCCAGCGCTCTGGGAGGCTAAGGCAGGAGGGTGCCAAGTTGGAGCCCAGTGTGGGAAATTTAACGACGCTGCGAGGCTCTGTGTCAAAAGAAAAAATAAAAAATAAAACTGTCTGGGGAGATAACTCAGTGCGAAAATCTTGGGTTCAATCACTAGGAGATGTGGAGAGGCAAAGATCCAAAACCAAAACCAACCAAACAAACAAACAAAAAACCCTGGTAGCTCGCTCATTCCAACATCCCTGGATCCTCAGCAAAGCGGATTCCCAGCGCCAAATTCCAAGAGCCCAGTCAAGGAGGCTGGATACGGCAGCGCGGCACAGCACAACCACAGCCACCCAGCGGCATCCGCTCGCCAAGCTCGCGAACTGGTTGCAACTGGGGGCAGGGCCTAAGGCCACAGAGTCCCGCGCAGGCGCACTGCGCGCGGCCGAGTCACACTAGGCCTGTGGATGGGTGTGGCTTTCCGGGAACTAGAGGGCGGGCTAGCCCCTGGCTGGACCCCGGTTGTCCAAGTGCCCTAGAGGAGTGGGCGGGTCAGCTTGTCCGAAGACTGCACTTCCGGGAGGGTGGTTCTGTCTTGAGGGGCGGCTCGGGCTTGAGGTTCCTCGGCGGCCCCACTCGCGCCCGAAGATGTGAGCGGTGGCTGCCTCCGGGACGATGCTCGCATTGCTGGGAGCCACGGCCCTGGTGATTGTGACCGGGGCGTTGTGGGGGTCATCCGCCGCCGCAGGTGAGAGACCGGATCCTGGAAACCAGGGCCATCCCCGCGCGTGCGTTGGAAGCACGGGTGGCGTCTCTGGGTAATCTCGGGGCGTGTGTGTCGCGGTGGTTTTGGGGTCCGTGGCCGTAGCTGGAAACCTCTGCGGACTCGCAAATCACATGGGGGGAAGTGGTTCCCTCCACATCACTTGCGTGGGACTCAGGGTGCCTTTCCCTGGACTGGGGGAGCCCTGCACGCTGAGAACCCTGGGGTCAAGTCTGGGTGCCGCCGAACACCCCCAAGGAGGTGGCTGCGCCAGAACCTCGGGGCAGGTTTACTCCTTTTCGAAAACTCCGCAACTTGGCTGCCCAGAATGATGATAAAGAAGGCCAACAATGCCTTTCCTCAGTGTGTAAACAATTGCGCTGCTCCTCAGGGGAGTGAAATTAGTGTTGCGGAAATTTCTTGTGGCCTCCGAAATGTGCCTGCAGATATAGAGAATAATAAAAATACCTAGAAAGCCACCAAGCTGATGTGTTGCTATTCATAATTCGTAGCTGGGGTGCAGCTTCTCCTAAGTTGATAGGAAAGAGATAATTTCGTAGTGACATAGGGTACCAAAGGAGAAGCAGTGCCCAGCATCCAAGCAAAGGAATTCAGGAGGTCTGTGAGAGTGGATGCTAGAGTCAGAAATATTTAGCTGTTGCCTAGAAAGCCATGTTCCTGTGATACCTGACATCCTACTTCTCAGATTCCCCACCCATTGTATGGTGTCTGAGTTCGAGGGTCTTAGAACAACCCATTGTAATGTCTTTGAAGTATTTTATTCATGAAAAGTTTGCATAAAACTCACTTGGCTTCAGTGTAAAAATAATTCCCCCAGAATTTTCATGTAAAATTAATGTTAAGAAATTAATTTTAGATCCCTGGCACCACATGCGGTGCTAGTCCCACCACGTGGGTGAGCTGGCAGGTGACAGAGACCAGATGTGGTGGCGCACGCCTGTGATCCCAGCGCTGGGGAGGCTGAAAACAGGATCACTGAGTCCAAGCTATGTAGTGAGATCCTGTACCACGAAAGATACTAATTTTAAACTAGAGGGTTGCTGAAATATAATTTATAGACAGCCTGCATGAAGCTCTTAACTATATGCCAATATGTAATCGAAGTGTTTTACTTTCAGAACTATTACATTGGTCCCTTGCTGTTTTGCCATTTGACTTTCGTGGACTCACTTTTGCTGGTTTTTAAAAAAATATTATTTATCATGGATTTTTCACTATATCGTGGGATTTTGCAATAGTGTACTGTACTGTTTACATATTTACATGCATGGTATTTATGGTTTTAATGATGTTTGCCTAAAAAATTTTAACTTATATAAAATATATTTAAAATGTTAATTCTTTTTTTCTTTCATATTTGTGTATTTATTTCCTTATCTGAATTTTCCAATATATTTATGTCACAATTTGTAATTAATATTCAGGGTTTATACATAGACTTATGTAGATATTGCTCACATAGGATGTAATGTACTATAAATACATTTTTCTGTCTCCTATAAATTAGCTTAAGTCTTATATATTATCTTTTTTTATTTTATTGAGAAAAAATTGCAATGAAACAGCTTCAAAACAGGTTGGTAGGACAGTTACAACAATTATACATTGCATATTGTTGTCTTTGTAGTAGTCAGTCATAGCACAGGATGCAGACATGATATCCTGTCCAAACACTATTAGTATAAATCTTTCTTCTTATAGAATTAAGAGAAAGTAGCTATATATCCATCTTAACCATTTTGCATATACAGATACAAAATGGTCCTTCATTTATATCACCTTTGTTTTTTTTAGCTTTGTCAGAGATGGGCATTCCACTGCCATTCAAATACTGTAGGTGCATGAATTCAGCAAAATATTCCAATATAGTCCAGTAGTCCATAACAGTAGTGAGCTATCCACAAGACTGGCAATGTCCAAATCTGATGACTTGAGCCTTCCACAGCTCAGCATATTAACATGGCTTCACTTTTCATACCACATTTCTACACTTTTCTGCTGGATGGTTAAGACCAAGATAAAGCAAGACCTATATAACCAGAAATGTAACTTTTGTATCTGACAAGGTCAGTCGAGTCCTCTCAGGACTTATCCCAAAACCCTGTACTGCACTTTGTAGATCCCTTGTCAGTGTCGGGCATGTGGATGAGTCACGGCCATTGCTTGACCAATTTGCTTTCTGTGAAAGCCTGAGAGAATGTTTTTCTTTCCATGTGACTCTCTTTGGGCACACACTACATCATCGATCACATTCTTTTGTGGCCCCATAATCTCTTTGACCGGAAAATTTGGGATACAGCTGAGTTACATGATGTTACAGTACAGGTTTTCCTGTGTCCTGAGTCCTCACTGACCTTGAAAGGCTAGGACCAAAATGTTGGCTGTCCTTGTAGCCCTTCTTTTTCTCTAATTTTTGGTCTGCAAGCAGGTTGTTAACCCTCCAGAAGAGAAGCTTATTATTGCCCTACAACATATGCAGGTGGGCTTAACCTCACTGTCTGAATATCCAACATCTTAGGCATAAGATGGAGCATCCATTTTCCATCAAGAATTGATATGTTAAACTTTAAGTCTCTACCAATATGGAAAAAGAATTTTAGAAATAAATATTTAAAAATATGAATAAACAGTTACGTATTTTTACATAGAAAGTAACTTGGCTAAGGCCATCTAGCAAACCAGTCGCTGAGTGGGAAGTCATACCTTGAAAGTCATACCTAAGAGCCTGTGTCTTAACCAGACTGAACTGTTTTCCTCAAGACCAAACAATGTAAAGTGTTTTTCTTTCTCCCAAAATTCACAACCTGGCATTTGTCAGGCAGGCAGTACCAGTGTAGCTATATCCCCAGCTCCAAGCAATGTAAGGTTTTAATGATCTCCCCTATGTTAAGAGCCTATGATCAATTATTTTGTTTAGTTAAGTAATGTTCTTTTTCCCCAGTGGAATAATAATGTTCAAAACTGAATGATATGCTAACCTAAACTTGAGATTTTTGTGTTGGTCTATCTTTCAAAAGATATAACATTCATACTTTTAACCTAGAAGTACAGTTCTGGAACTCTAGACCAAGAAAGTTGCCCAAAATATGGAAGGAATTTTTAATGTGTATAGATGCATGTGTTTGCATTTACATCACACCTTTAAAAGATAGTAAGCTCTATTGGCCATCCAGATGAATGCGATAGAGACAACCAAAGGTGTAAGCAAATAAATCCCTCTCCATGCATTTCATACACTAAGAAAGTGAAAGAAACAGTCACTAAAAAGAAATTGTTCATACTAACAGAAAGGTGTATGAAAAGTCAGGTCTTGTTTAGTCACTCTTGTTTCTAAATCCCTGTCTGTTTATTGATCAGTTATTTATTGGGCTTTTCTGCCCTTGGCTTTCAGGTCATCTTCCCTTAGCAACAAAACTGCATGCCTAAGGACATCCCTAGCCCTACCCTATCAGATTTCTTCTCCTCACTGATGGCGCATAATTACTAGAGGAAACTACTCTGAACCGCATACTGTAAATACTATGAGTACCATCAGATCTTTTGTTGATACCTGTATACATTTTGGCTGCATGGAATCTATAAATTCCAGAAAATAGAGCGAGAACCAGTTTTTGTTTTTTGCAGGGAAGTTGTTTTATACCAAGGATCAAATTCAGGACCTTGCACTTGGCAAACTGATGCTTATGCCGTGGAGCTAATTCCCCATTCCCGAGAACCAGTTTTAGAAGACAAGGGCCAGACATGACAGTGCACAGCTGTAATTCTAGTATTGGGAAGCTGAGGCAGGAGGATCACCATGCGTACCAGGCCAGCCTGGGCAATACAGTGAATTCAAGCCTTACCTGTACTACATAACCAGACCCTCTCTCAAAAACACCAACAAAAGATAGGGATGTGGAAGTATATTCTGTTCAGTAATGAGGTTTCAGAGACTCTTAAGTGTAGAATTGAAAAACTGAGGAAGAGGACCTGATGGTACTTCCTTATGTTTAAAAGGAAAAATTTGTTTTTCAAAAAATTTCTTCTCCTTTGATCCTGTACTGTAATATCAGACTGGAAGACATTCCAATAAAGAAAGTTCCATGAAGACCTTGTAGTCTATCAGGAAATAGTGTGATTGCCCTGAAGCCAAAGTAAAAACTAGAAATGCTGTGGAAACAGAAAAAAATATAAAAGCTATTCCTTAAAATATACTAATTTTTAATTGATGAAATGAATGTAACACTTAAGTTCTGGGCTGGGGATGTATATCACTGATAATATGCTTTCCTGGTACTTGGGTGCCCTGGGTTTGATCCCCATCACTGCAAAATATAAAAAGTTCCTGTGAGCCTAGTGTTATGCTGAGTACTCTAAAAATGGTGAATTAAGTAGAAATTCTGCCCTTGAGAAACTTACATCTATCTTGTGTGTGGGAGTCCTGATAATACATCTTTACATTTAAAAGGCAAAATTTGTATGTCCGTCTTTTACACAAAAGAAGCAGCTTTTGAAATTATGTCTTTTAAAGATTCACAAAGTAGACACATATTTCTAGTCCCTGTGGCTTTTGGTTGTTTAGGTGTGAATTCCTGAGTTCAACTCTCAGACACATTTAAGAAGATTTAGTGAGGTTTTTGTTGTTGTTGTTGTTGTTGTTGTTTGGAGGAACCAGGGATTGAACTCAGGCCCTTGTGCTTGCCAGGGAAGCACTTATTCCACTGAGCCATCTCCCCAGTCAAGTGAGTTTTTAAAAGCAGCATAATTGCCGGGCGTGGTGGCGCATGCCTGTAATCCCAGCACTTGGGAGGCTGAGGCAGGAGGATTGTTGTGAGTTCAAGACCAGCCTGAGCTACAAAGTGAGCTTAAGGCCAGCCTGAACTGCATAGTGAGACCCTGTCTCAAAAAGACAAAATAAATAAATAAAAGCAGCATAATTGTACTATTTAGATCAAGATGCCTAATAAAGCAAATGCTTCCAAGGAAAAGTCTCAACAATTAAAAAAAGTTCAAAAAGAAAAATTGATAGTGAAGTGCAGTTGTCAGAGAAAGAGGTTAGAAGACAATAAAAAGAAGTAAAAATCATCCAAAACATGTCTTCTGAAGGGCAAACAAATATTAATATAAAACAGATAAAGATAGCATCCAACAAGAGAGAAACCTGGCAACCTCTTTCAAAGAATTGAGGGTACTTTTGCAGACTATGATGGAAACTGTGATAATAGCAATTTTGCATAATACTAAAGAAAGAACAAATTCAGAATCATCTCAACTGTCTGAAGGAAAAGTTGCTACAAGTGTGTCAAACCCTGAAAGCCCCTCCACAAAAGCTGAAATATTTAACTGAGTCAAGTCTACTGAAAATAGAAAGAGCAGAGGCCAGAGCTGATGAAGAAAGACTGACGTTACTGCAGGAAGAAATAGATAAAATAGTACAGACTACACAATTAGTGACTGCAAATATTCAGAGTCTGAAAACCAAAATTGACATTCTAGAGCATGAGATAAAGGAAGAAGAGGAAAAGGCAAAAGAGATGTTTCAACTAGATGGACATAACATACTTTCTGTCCTAGAGCTTTCTCAGCGTAGTCTGAAAATCCCCACACTGCAGGTAGAAATTCTGATGCTAATTCTGAACCAGAGTACTCTTCTAAAAGACTTCGATGTTCTTCATAATTCATCCCACATGAAGAACATGGCAGTGTTCATCGAAGAATCCTATAAGAAACTAAATGCCCCTTAGAGAATTTTTTAATACTGTTACCTATTAACGCCGGACATGGTGGCACAGGCCTGTAATCCCAGCACTTGGAAGGCTGAGGCAGGAGGATTGTTGTGAGTTAGATTCCAGCCTGAGCTACAAAGTGAGCTTAAGGCCAGCCTGAACTGCATAGTGAGACCCTGTCTCAAGAAAGACAAAAAAAGAAAATAAAATACTGTTTCCTATTAATTTAATGTTTATAAATTTGTAAAACTGTTAACCTGTGATATTATAGAGGCTGAAGCTTCTGCAGGATTTATTGTCCTCTAATATGCACTTTTAAGATTGGCCTGTGTGAGCCTATATTAGTATCTAACCTAGTCCTGAAAACTTGTTTTTTAGCAGTTACAAAACCTAGAAAATCAATTACTTATATTGTTGTATGGGTCACATACATCAGGCCACATGTAATGGCTTGTTTCTTCCTCCCTTTCCCCCCCACTTGGTTTGTTTCTTAAGACCCTGTAGTGGCCTATATTTGCCTAAAACATATAACAGAAATGGCCATGGTTTGATAGTTTCTGCTGGCTAAGTGGGCTCACGTGTTTGTTAGCACAGAGGGGCTGTGGTGCTGTGATATTGTATATGTGAAGTGCTTGTGTTTAGTGCTCAAAGAGTAAAAACTTAAGTGTTTGCCATCACTTACCCTTAGCTAAGAACTTGCATTTTCTCTCTGACTATAGGGAACTTTAGAAATCCCCAAGTGCCTCTACCCTACTAATCTGACTCCCTAATCTTCTTAGTAGTTAAGATTCTCTTGGTATATCCAACTTTGAAGCTGGCATTAAGTTTTCATTTCTTTTGTTTTAAATATTTATTTTTTATTGTCATTAAAGTATATTCTTAAGAAAACTACTAAAAAAAAGATTCACAAAGTAAGGCTGCAGTAGGTAGTATAGGAATCTCTCCAAATGGACAACAATTTACCCTGGTACAACTGTGACTGATGTAACTGTTTTGGATCTTGAATCTTATTAAAAGCTTAACTTGAGTGACTGGAGATTTAGCTCAGTGGCACAGAACAGCCTGGCAAGTGCAAGGTCGTGAGTTCAATTCCCAGTACCAAAATTAAAAAAGTTCAACTTAAAGACAAGGACTTGGATAAGCAGGGAAAACCATGCTAATGTCAAAACAATATATTTTTAAGCCAGTTGTCCATGCAAAGTAACTGTTGTAAAGGAAAATAAGGAAATAGCTTATTCTGAGTCAAATCTAAGTGACTATGGCCTGGGAATATGTATTCACCTTATCCTAAATAATGCATTCCATCATGGAAGGGGTTACATGAGTTTTTATAGCCACAGAGCAAAGCGTCATAAATTAACACATTCAGTAAGTACATGGATGAGGGTCTACATAGGCACATCAAAATGAAGCAGGGGATCTCTGACCATTGGACAGGATTACCATCTTTCTGCATTCTTGGTGAGATTAGTCAGGTCAGAGGTACCCTCTTTTACCAAATGTCATAAGACTGTTGGGTCACATACATCAGGCCGCATGTAATGGCTTATTTCTCTCCCCCCCCCCTTGTTTCTTAAGGCCCTGTAGTGGCCTTATCTCAGGCTTTCCAGTACCTTGTACAAGTAGATGGTGCTTTATCTCTTTTGGGAAGGAAGAAGTTGTGTATTTCTGTTACTTGCTTGAAGAGTTATGCCAGAGTATAGTTTCTTTGAAAATGCTTATTTCATATAATAAAGGTTATAAGATGTAAACAAGGACATTATTTATGAGGTTTAATACAAAAAGATAGAGCAGTTCTAAAGATTTTATCTACATTAAAACCATCAAAATATCTGAAGCCAAAACTGATAAAATTTAAAGGAAACTAGACGTTCTGTAATATTTGGAGATTTCAATACCCTCTTCCCCAAATGTATAGTACAACTAGAGTCTAATTGACAAACTATGTGTCCAACATTTTGGGCTGTGTGAGCTGAATTGAATAAAGAGGAATTGTCAGTCTATAATAAAATATACAATATAGTCAATGTATATAAGTTGCCAAACTTCCTTTTTTATATTTTTATTGTAACATTTATAAAAAGGGCAAGTCCGTGAACAACAGATTACATATACCTAAGATAGAAGATGCAAAAACTACATTTCACAAAATGAAAGAAGCTATTTACAAATCATACATTTGATGAAGAATTAAACAGAGAACTCCCAAATTGAACAATAACACAACACACCAATTTAAAATAGCCAAAGGATTTGAATAGATACTTCTTCAAAGAAGACATACAAATGGTCAGTTAGCACATGAAAATATAGTCAACACTGCTAATCATGGGGTAACTACAAATTGAAGCTACAGTGAGATAGTGCCTCACCTTTATTAGGATGACTATCAAAAGTAACACATGTTGGTAGAATGTGGAGAAATTGGAGCCCTTGTGCACTGTTTCAGCTGCCACAGAAAACAGTACAAGAGTTCCTCCTAAGCTTAAATGGAGAATTATTATATAATCTAGCAACTCCACTTCTTAGTTAAAAAAATTGAAAATGTCCTTACATAACTATTGCTACACCCTCGTTAAATGCAGCTTTACTTGCAATAAGTAAAGATTGGATCATGGTAGCCGTCACATGTCCTTCAGTGGATGGGTGGGCAAGCAAAGTGCTGTTGATTCAGTCAGTAGAATACTGCTAACCTAAAACAGAAGGAAATTCTGACATGTGCCACAGCATGGAAAAACCTTGAGGCCATTATGTTAAGTGAAATAAGTTAATCAAAAATACTGTATTGTTCCATATTTATGAGGTTTTAAAGCAGTCAGAATTATGGAAACAGAAAGCAGAGTGGCTGACAGTTGCCGTTCAGTTTTACAAGCCGAAAGGACTTGTGGAGATGCATTGGCAGTGAGGGTTGCACAGTATGGTCAGTGTACTTATTACCACCGAGCGGAATGCTTGGTGGTTACAACCGGTATTGTTTCCATTATGGGTGTTTTTTGCCACGTTTTATTTTTTAATCAGGTTTTATTGGGATATTTTAGATATACATAATGATCACATTCATCATAGAGAATTTGTACCTGTATGATAGAACTTGATTCTTTTCATTTCTTACTCCCCTGTTTTCCTTTCAATCCCTCTTTCCCTCATTTACAGAAGCTTTGTTGCCATTTTTTCCTTCTCTCATTTTTTTTCTTTTCCCTTCTTTCCTCCTCCACCCTCCTTTTGTTCCCCATTTGAACATTGTCTTCCAGTTTCACAGTACTTATGATACATTTTGGTCATTATTTATACTTTTCATTGAGAATCAATGTGTGTTTACACAAGTATACCACGCTTTTAAATACTGAATACAAATGCATCTCACACTCAGCAAGTATTGGAAGCTGAGTACACCTACTTAAAGTGTGAAATTGAGTGGTGCAGATTCGAAGGTTCAAAGACCCAAAACAACATTAGTTATAGTATTTAAGGAAAGTTTTCTGTAAAGGGTCAAACTTGAGCTATAACTTGGAGGATTTCTGTTATTCAGGACGGAAGTGTACTGTAAGTTGGAGGATCCAAAGAGAAACACTGAAAAGGCAGGTTTAAAAAAAATTAAGAACTGGTTAGGAGATAGGTTCATCAACAGAAATCCCTAGAAACAAACAGGAAAATTGAGTCTTGATGTTTTAGTAAGAGAAACCTTTTCAGGCTTTTGAGGGCCCAACTCACACATTCATGCCCATTTGTCAGTGTTATGTGGCTTCCTGAAAAGGCTGTCCACTTGTGTTTAGTTCTCTGAGTATCTGAAGCCCTATTCACTGTGATAAAAGAATACAGTGATTTTAAAATGGAGGCACATTACCATTAATCTCCTTTAAAATATTCCCCTTGGAGCACCTGTATCCATTATTCCTGCCATTTTTCTGAAGCAGTTCTAGAAGTCTTCTTTCATGTCTTTTAGGGGCATTGTTATGGCTGCTTTGATGTCCAAATCTATTCTAAACATTTACCTTTCATAGTCACTTTGACTTTGGAGAAGAGCCAGGAATCACATGGTGTCAAGTCCAATGAAAAAAGGTGGATGAGGGGACATGGCAATTTTATCTGACAGAAATTGCTGTATATATATATATAAATATAGATAGATAGATATAATTTTTTTGCTGTAAATATTTTTAAATGGGCTCAGAACATCAAGGCAGACACAGTAGCACAACTAAAAACACTCATGAAAGAGGACTTTGAGAACCACTTCAGAAAGTAGCAAGAATAAGTGTTTTTAAAGTCACAGAAATACTTTGAGAGGGACTAATGACAATGTGTCTTTCACTATAGCAATTTTTTTATTCAAGAGCACACCATATTTTTTCACACCACATCTGAACAAAATATGAGAGCAAATTGAAGCTATTAAAATAGTTCAAATTTGTATCCTTTATGTCATTATCACTTCTGTAACCAAAAAAAAAGATTCTATTTTTATACAGAGAGGGTTTTCCCCAGTTAAAAGACAACACTGTGTATGAGTGGAAAAATACTCCATCTCTTTCCAATTCTCTCAGACACAGAAGTAGAATTATAGGTTACCTCTGTAAGGGTTTTAGATTTTTTACTATTATCAACTCCCCTTTATCCATAGTTTTGCTGCAGTCATCCACAACCTAAAAATATTAAATCAAAAATTCTAGCAATAAGCAATCCACAAATTTAAAACTGTGCAGGATTTAGAGTTTGGTGGAGAACTCCCACTCTGTCTTGCCCATCATCTGGAAATCATGCCTTTGTCCTAAGTCTTCATGCGAATAGCTGCACTAGCATCATGCTTGTGTTCAAGTAACCCTTTCTAAACTTGATAATAGCCCCAAAGCACAGACTGCTATTACAGTATAATTGTTCTCTTATTTATGTTACTGTACCTAATTTACAAATTAAACCTTATCACAGTGGGGTGTGTGTGTGTGTGTGTGTGTGTGTGTGTGTGTGTGTGAGTGAGTGAGTGAGTGAAAGACACATACTGTGACAGAACAGTGTGTTTAGGGTTCAGTAGCATTTGCAGTTTCAGGCAGCCACTTCCAGATCTTGAGCCATCACTCTCACAGATAAGGAGGGACTACTGTATACAGGGAGTAATCAATAAATACAGTAATTGCTAGAATTTTTTAACAAGTACAGTAAAAAAGACATTACCAAGAATGATAGCATAAGTGTTCAAAATAAGGGAGAATATTTTGAGGACAATCATTGGCATATGTCTTTTACTGTAATATATTTTTTAATCCAAATGTTTATGATATTTTTGATCACCCCATCAGTCAAATGTTTGTATCCATTGCTGTCAAATAAAACCATTACTGTGTGTCTTTATCCACCTTGTTGATAAGATCTAGCCCCATGCAACTTCTGACTTCCCCAGACTCACAATGACCATGAAAGGTAAATGTTTTGAATCAGTTCAGGGCATTGAGGCAGCCACAATAGCACAACTACAGGATACTCATGAAAGAGTATTGGGTTAATATTATCACATAGTTATTACAGACTGATCAGGCCTGTAATCTCCCAAGTGAGTGGACAGTGAAGCCTTAAATGAAAGAGACAATTAATATGATTTTATGGTTCCAGGAGGTTCAAAACCCTCTAACAGAATTTGAGATTCTCTGGTGGCTGTGACCCAAAACTTTTCTAGGCGGCTTGTATTTATTTAGTTATCAAACAAAGGTGGGGGATACTGAAGAGAATGCAGAAATCTGGGCAAGACCCTGGGAGTTCCTGCAAGAACCTTTCCAAGTATTACATCATGTTAATTTAGGAGAACTGTGTTATCTCTAGGAAGGCCTTCACCACAGGAATGCAATTCCTGCAGCTGCAGTCTTAATCTAAATAATTGAGTTTGGAGCCAGGTGTCCTTAGCTGTGTGGCCTTATCTTGTCCTTTGAGTCAAGACAAGTGACTTATAAAAATTTGCTTACTATTAGTCCACTGCTCATCTCCAGACAAAGGGCCTAGGCCTTGGACAGACTTGCAAGTTAAAATGGAAAGCCAATTGGTTAATTTAAATCCTTTGCAGGGTCAGAGAGATAGCTCAGTAGAATTTTAGCAAGCACAGGGTCCTGAATTCAATCCCTGGTACCACAATCAATCAATCAATCACTCAGTCAATCAATCCTGCTCAGAGCCACTTCACTTGGTCCCTGAAAAAAAAGAGGACTTCCGGAACTCTCTGCAAAGTGGCAAGAATGATGGGATATGTGCATCTGACGTAGGTGATGGTATTTTGAGAGTGATTGATGTCATTGTGACCCTTACTTGAAGGATTTTTTTAATTTAAGCATTCACTGTTTTGTTCACATCTCATACTTGCTATTTGTAAATGTACTCACCTTTTAATCATGGATGTAATGGGAAGAATAACTTTTGAACAGTGTCCATTTGGTACATATATAAATATTTCATTTCTTGTCTTTATAGATGGAAAAAGTATGAAACCTCAGGATGTAGAGGTCTCCATCATAGATGATGACTTTACCCTGAAGTGGACCTGGAGCCATGAGCCCAATAGAAATGTGACTTTTTCAGCAGATTATAAAGCGTAAGAGATTCTGTTAATGATTTACTAAGTGAGCTGGGTGACTTTTATAATTTTATCACCTTAGTTTCTTTCTAGGTTTGGGAAAATTTCATTTTGTTCGTTATTAAAAAATTTATCTTTTATAGAATATTTGTAACTTCACTTGTCTAGAGACTTGGTCAAATTCATCTTTGAAGCAAAAGTGATTCAGGAATGAAGGTAGTAGACAGCTTTTGCATTCCACACCCATTCCCATACCTTCTCTGCTCTGGTGTTCTGGACTCACAAAAACATGTTCTAGCATCTGAGTCAGAGCATATCTGAAGAATATGTACAATATCCTGAAAGGCCTATCCACTGTCTTAGACCAGGCTACCCAGCCTCTTATGCTCAAGTTTTTCTATTGCTCAGTATCTTAGTTTTAGATACAGTTTATAAATATCAGAAATTGATTGGAACATTAATATGTTAATTGTACTCTTCACTCCCAAAGCCTGAACGTTCTGGGAATTTCAGCACTTCTTCCTTAGCACTTCCTGGTTCATAGTTGCCAAGAGGACTGGCAGGCAGGGAACTGCAGGAGGAATGGTTGTCGAGGGGACACTACTGAGAAAGTTGGGCCCTTTGTCACTTGGTTGGGGTCAGTGCTCTGTCTGCTCACCTTGCATAACCTCATGTCCAAGAAGGAACAAATGGTGAAGAAAAATACATTAGGACCTTCAAAACCATTTTCCAGTTCTGCCACCACTTTGTACCAGTTTTCCACTTGGTGCTAAGACTAGGATGTCAGGGAGCCGATGGGATAGCTCAGTGGACTAAAGAGCTGGCTTAGGCAAGTGTAGGCAACCACAATGACATGGTTCTGTCCCTGGCAGCACATGCTACACTAGCCCCACTCCCAGGGTGGGCTGAGCCAGCCTCAAGAGTCCCGGCATAGTGGCCCACGCCTGTAATCCTAGCACAAGGGAGGCTAAAAAATAGGAGGATCACTATGAGTCCAAGCTGCGTAGTGAGACCCTGTAACAACCAAATAACATTAAACAAAAAAGACTGGGATGTCATGGTTTTATGGTTATATGTCTCTATGCATATGCACATATTCATTTAGGGATTTTTCTTTAAGTTGAGTTGTAGACCAGGGAGATAGCTCAGTGGAATAAGTGCTTGTCTGGCAAGCTCAAGGTCCTGAGTTCCATCCCTGGTACCACCAAAAAGAAAAGTGTATTTTTTTTAAAAAGTTGAGTTGTAAGGTTTGTTACCAGGTTCTTCTTTGCCTTAGTTCACAATGTTCTTATTAAATAACTGACTTAGATATAGCAGGGATTATTTTAGATACTCTTATTTAAAGATACTCATCACAAAGGGTAAAACACCCATTCTTCATATTCACATTCTTTCATGTGCTTTTGCTTAAGCTGAATTCTTCAGTTCATACCCTTTCAGCCTTCCACTCTGTCTTCAGCATCAATTGCCTGATTTTAGTGTATCCTTCATGCTCGATAGTTTTGCTAGCTTTATAAACAGTTCACTTGCAGGAGGCTGGAGAGATAACAGCAAGAATGTAGCACAGTGTGGACTTGAACTGGGCCTCATGCATTTACTTGTTCAGTCAAGATGATAATAGGAATGATTAATTTATCATCCAAACCAAGATACTTGTGAGAGTGGAAAGATGTCCTTCATTTTAAATGAGCTAAAAACAAGCTTAAACTTGGCCCAGCGAGGTATATTGGAGCCCAGTGACAAAGTCTGTAACTCAGTAGGTTGTTCTGAGTATTGAATGATTAATTGTATATAATGTGCTCAGGAGAGTGTCACAGAGTAATTAGCATGAGCAGCAGACAGGTACTTATTAAATGTAGGACATATACCAGTGGTTAAAAAAAATGATACACAAATGAATAAATAAATAGTTGCAATTGCAGTGCTTGCAGAATATATTTAATCTCAAACATCAGTGTTTATAACCTCTGAACTGGGTTATGGTATAATGTGTAGCATTTGTTCTTTCATTCATCAAATACTCAATGCCTTTTAAACTAAACACTCTTCTGTGTTCTCAGAATGCAGTGAGAAGGAGGGACAAAGATGGTATAACATTTTATTGTTAAATTGGTTCTAGGAAATGAATCTTACTTACATATTCATATTTTAATTCACATTCTGCACTGGTCTACTTATTGTATGCAATAAAAATTTTTTTAGGAAAATATAAAAATAAAAATAGCTCCTACTGTATTAGCTTCTTTAAATGCAGAAGCATTTTAATAAAGGATCAACTTATAGAACTGGAAAGAAGACAGAAAGTGTGATGGTGGTTTGGAACCATGTTAAGACTGTATTAATTTGGAGGAGCAAAGGAGTGGCAGGGATTGAACCCAGGATTCTTAGCACTGAGTGACACTTTCAGCCCCTGTGCTTTTGTATTGTTTGTTTGTGTATGTGTTTTACACTCGGAATTGAATCCAGGGCCTTGTGCTGAGCTACATCCACAGCCTTTTTTTTTAAACTTATTTCCCCAGTCCTAAAAGTTTTTACTTTGGGAGAACATTTCACTAAGTTTCAGTCTAGCCTCAAATTTCCAACCTTTCTGCCTCAGTCTCCCACATAGCTGAATTACAGGCACATACCACCATGCCCAGCCCTGCCCCTTTTTAAGAAGTAGAATCTAATGTTAATATCTCAGACCTTTCAGATTGACCAATTCTAATAGAAGAATTCATCTCCTTACATTAATATTCTAAGTGTTCGTTTATTTTTGAAGTTTATAATACAATGTGGAGAGCAGGAAGCTAGTGGAGTTGTTTGGTTTTGGAGCAGGCAAAAGAAACCCTGAAACCACAAAAAGCGATCATCAAATCCAATTCCCAAATTTTTAATAGAAAGCTAAGATTCAAAAATGCAAGATAGTCCAGAGGTTACAAAGCCAACACTAAATCTCCTTTTCCTTTGTGGATCATTTATTTTTTACATCTTTGAAATTCATTTAATGCAACCACCCATGAAGTTAGGTAGAAAACTGTCTTTAAAATTAGCTATCTGTGGAGGGGTGGCTCTGCTCTGGAGCCAGTATGGACAGACGACATCCTGGAATCCTATGGCCACACATACCTGGATCCCCTTACAGGGAGGCTGTAAACTTCTTTCTTTCTTTTTTTTTTTTTTTTTTGTTTTCAGAAAAGGAGAAGAAGTATTCATCAAGTTGGCTGTTGGTTCTCCCTGTGCAATGGGTAAAAAACCCATTATGGATATGATTATATATTCTGTAGGGATCCATTGGTCTCACTGTGATCAGTTATAACCAGGGAGAAACAGGGGCAGGAATGAGAAAAGATTGACAGTTGGGCCGGGGAGATGGCTCAGTAGAATAAGTGCCTCCCTGGCAAGCGCAAGGGCCTGAGTTCAATCCCCAGTTCTGCCAAAAAAAAAAAAAAAAAGAAAAAAAGATAAGATAAAAGCAGGGCCAGATGGTCCTTGGTCTGCCTAATAGGCAAGACTAACTCAACACACAACAAAACCTACGTTTATTTGTACTTTGCAAAGTGAGTAACATATAACACAAGGTTGCCTAGTGAGATTAATACCTAACCTTAACCAGACAGTATGTTTATCTCAGGACTAAGGTAGTTTGCTGTAGGCACTGGGGCCTAGGCCTGCCTACATACATTTGATCATTTTCCTAGCTTCTCCCTACTCTTAACAGTACTCAACTTAATTGCCTATTGTTTCTATACTGAAACAAAGATTTGTTCAGATGGGGAGGGGAGCACCAAAGCGGACAGGGAAGGAAAGAAGGAAAATGAAAAAAGTAGGAAAAACTGGAAGCAGAGCTTTTGTAAATGTGAAGAGGAAGAAGGGCTGAAGAGAGAATAGAGGAACAGGAGCAAAAGAATCGAGTTATGCGCAGATACAAATTCTCTACGATGGATGTGATCAAAGACTAACTTTCCTGTCTGTAGAGCCACTAAGTCACACAGGATACTTTTAGCGGAAGCAGCTCCTCCTGTAAAACAACTACCCACTGTAGTGCACAAGTATACAATGGCTCCTTCCTTAGGAACTTTTCCTACCTGGTGGTTCTGTTTTCTGTCTTGTTCTTGACTGTGGACTGGAGAGGGGATGCTCAGCTGCAAGAGGAGCCCAGTGGCTGTCACCCAGTTTCCTGTGTGGCGTCCTTTTCCATGGCCACCTCGGGCCCTATTTCCAATCCAGGGTTGTCCTCTGACTCTTATCTCAAAGGATTCGGAGAGGAAGTGTAAGGTAAAGTATATATGTGCCTTTATAACTAGGAAAATCCCACATACCTTGTATGTCCTCTGTGGCCGCTAGTGACAGTATGGTAGCTTACTCTGCTACTCTGAAACTGTACTTATTCTCCTCACTTTGACAGCACATATACAAAAAACTGCAATTAATGCATGTTTTCTCTCTTTACAAATGCCTGATTAAAAAGGATAAATGAAGCTTGGCATATTTATCTATTAGTACTTGTTAGTCCTTTTGACCCCTCTCTCTTTGAAACAGGTGACATAATACAGTGAAAGGATTTTTTGGCATAAAAAAATAACTATATATCTGAGTGACTCCATTTCATAAGTAATAACTTAGCTTGTAGGTATTTTAACAGAATGAAAGCATGCATACACTAAAATGTTAATAGGCCATTAACTCAAGTAGAGGAAATAACTTTGTAAACTATCTTTACAACATTAGCAGATAGGCATATTTGACATGTATGCATTTACTTACTTGTTCATTTGGGATTTTTTTTAATCTTAAAGATCAGCAATGCATAATTGGATAAAATTGCCTGGATGTCAACATATCACAGGTTCAAAATGCAACTTCTTTCTACATGAAGGAAATTTTTATGAAGAAATTAAGTTGCGTATAAGAGCAGAAGAAGAAAATAACACTTCTTCATGGTATTATGTTGACTCGTTTATACCATTTCAGAAAGGTAAGAAAACATGCTAACTGAATTATGTTCTGGAGTAAGTGCTATCAGAACCATTCTCTTTTCAAACCCATTCATTTACATAATGTAACATCTCCTAGTTTTCAAAAACAAAATACAAAGATTTCCTAAAGCCTATACCTACATGCTGTGGCTGCTTGTTTCTGCCTTCCCAGAAGAAGTAGGTCTCAAAATGTGGTCCCCAGGACCTTTTCTGGAAATCCACAAAGACAGAACTGTTTTCATCATTGTGAAATTACTCTGTTATTATTCTGAGACCTAACTGCCTTTTTCATTGTGTCTTTTGGATGGTGGAATATTACAAAAGAGGCTATTAGATTGGTGGTGTGGTAACTCGTTAGATGCAGCTGCCACGTCTATACACACCAAAGGATTTCAAAAATTAAAACAGTACCACGCTTCTAAATTTTCTCATTTTTGAAAAAGAATATTGTAACTGTGTATTGGGTTTATCATTGTTATTTTAATGAATTTGTAAATATTGTATAATTTTATCAGTTTTAATGTTTAATATGCTGGATATCAAAAGACATGCTTCATATAGAAGCTTTCAGGGAGGCTCAATAATTTCTTTAAAAGTATTCTGGAACCAAAAAGTTCATGACACTGTTCTGTCCCAAAACTCAACAAAGAATAAGCCAAACTCGCCTGTGCTTCTCTCCTGTGTTCCCCTCATCCCTCACCATCCAAGCGTTGTTCCCTCTCACTGCACCATGGTCTTTCCAAGGTCACCAGCAGCCTCCCAGCGTGGCTGCCTTCCTGATCCTCTTCCGGCTCAGTGCTCTGTAGTGTCAGTGTGATCACTTTGACACTCTTCCTCTGCCTGCACTGTAGGGTATGGTTCTTTCCTACTCATGACATCCTCAGCCACTCTCGGCCCTCTGATGATTTCACAGGTTTTGGCCTCTTTGCTACTTCGCTGACCTCTTTTAGCCACTGGCAACCTTCATAGCCCCCCACTGTGTCTTGAAAAATAAAGCTCATTTCCATCAGAGGGATTTTGCATTTCATCCCCTGGCCTAGGCAGCTTTTTTCCTAGATAGTTGCATGGCTGACCTTCTCTTTATGGAAACCTCAGCTTGAATGTTCCTTCCTGAGAGTTTTTTGTTTCTGATTTACCTAAAATAGCACTCAGTGCCGTTGTTCATCCTTTTCATTACTTTAGTTTTCTTTATAGCACCACACGTATATATGTATGTGTCTGAGACTTTTTGTCCCTCCAGAATGCAAAACCCATGAAATTTCCTGTTTCACTGCACATCCCTCACACTAATTACTTATGGAGTGAGTGTTAGGGTGTGACGTTAGCAAAGCTACATAGTCTCCTTCTGATTTGTGCAGCTTGTCTTGGTCCTCCAGAAGTACGTTTAGAAGCTGAAGATACAGCAATAACAGTTTATCTCTTTCCTCCTGGAAGAAAAGATAATGCTTCCATATGGGATTTGGTTGCTGCAAGCTTTGCATTCAGCTTAGATTTCTGGAAAAACTCATCACACAAAGAAGTAAGCATGATTTTTTTTTACCTTGATTTGATATGGAGAAAAATAAGATAAATGACTTCTAAAATTTGACTTTATACTTTTTTAACAAAGGAACTGGAACAGATTGAAACTGAGCATTACACAAAAAAAATTCACAACCTCACACCAGAGACGACTTATTGTTTAAAAGCTAAAGCAAAACTACCTTGGGACAAGAAAGTTGGTGTTTACAGTCCAGTGTATTGCATAAATACCACAGGTAAGGCAGACCATTTGCTTTAGGCTGAATAATTATGTATTGGCAATACAGATGCTCCTTGTTTAATGACCTAACCATGTAACAGCTGTTAAGACCTAGAATTATAGCCTGGACTTAAGGCCCATGTGTTGACTTACACACAAGCAGTGCAGCCTTATGGAGGCTTCTGCAGTCCAGTAAAAAGTTTTATGTCCTGTTATATGTTACAATGCTGCATATAAGAGTTATCCAAATAAAAGCAGTCATCAAGGCTGAGTGTTGTAATACACATACTGCATTGAGTTCCTTACTTAATGACCTGGTCATGGGAATGGAATGTCTCTATTTAATGTTGGCATTTCTCTTGCAGACTCATATTTGTATAATGATTTAATAGATATTAAAATAAAAGCACTATAACAGTATTTATATAAGCAAAAATATTTAGGATTTTTGTTCCAAGTAAATAGCAATGAAAATTATGTTTTAAATTAGTTCAGGTATTTTGTAATGAAAAACATCAGCTAAGCATGGTGGCGCACTCCTGTAATCCTAGCCTTCGAGAGGCTGAGGCAGGAGGATCACTGTTAGTTTGAGGCTAGCCCAGGCTACAAAGTGAGCTCAAGGCCAGTCTGAACTGTATAGTGAAACTTACCCCAAAAAGACCAAATAAATAAAAAATATATCAATGTTTTTCTTTGCTCAGGATCCATAAAAGGAGGCAGTAAGTTTCCAGTAGAATGGTTAATTAACACTATTCCAAAAGTATATATCTCTAAAGGAAATGTTAAATATGAAAGCATCCTGATATATTTAGTGATTCGTATCTTACTAGAAATTACAACCAGGGTTGGGAGTTAGGATCTGTTGGTTATTTTAGTTATACATTTAATACTCTTTATTTCTTCAAATCAAGTAGTACAGAAGGATATAAAGTAAAATTGTCCTGTCATGCCATCTTCCAATTTTCTCAGAGATGAGCATGGTCAGCAGGGTGTATGTCCTTTGATACTTTTTTAGGGCATATATGAACATATGTACACAAATGGTGAGTTTCTTAAGTTTTATTTTTACTAAAGAGGTTCCTGCTGGATGTGTTTATATTACATGTTGCTTGCTTAATGCAGTATGTTGAGAATATCTCCCTGTATCAGCATATGCAGATCTACCACGTGCTTTTAAATGACTGCCTGGCATTACCCAGAGTGACTACACACTGTAACTTATTGCCTTGTAATGATAAAATATCAGCCTGTTATCGTTGTCTATGCTGTTAAGAATTCTGCCGTATAGAATACCACAAGAGTAAAAATGCATGCTTTTTAATGTTTTCTCTGAATTCTAGTTGAACATAAGCTACCTCCACCAGAAAATGTAAAATTTGGTGCTCAGAATCAGAGCTATGTTCTGAAATGGGATTATGAAGACATAAATGTAACTTTTCAAGCTCAGTGGCTCCAGTAAGTGCTTTTCGTTCACCCGTTGCCCACAGTGTTTTGATTATACCTTCACAGTAGTCAGCCATGTGCCGCTCTTTGCACATAGTCACTGCTTGAGAAACAGGTGTTACACATTGGAAACCTGAGAAATCTTACACAGAGGCACAGCATTATGTAGTATTTCCACCACATGGATACCACTGACATGAATAGCTTTAAGAACATAGAGATGATGAGGAACAGTACAATAATTAGGACAGGAGGGATTCTAAATATTTACTGCCCTTTAATACTATTTTTATTTATGTTTTTATAGTTAACTTTTTAATCACAACTGTGTCTAAAACTAGCTTGTAATACTCCTAAAAATGTAATAGTTGTTTTTGCACATTGGTATGAGGTCCCTCTAGTACCACTGCTCCATCTGTCACATGTTAGATGTATATGTCCCCTCTGCTGTATAATGAGATTCCTGTAGGCAAGGGAACTGTTTCTGTGACATTAGCCTCTAACAGAATGTCTGGCTAATAAGTACTCAGCATGTAGTTACTGAATTACTGTGTTTGCTTACTTGTTTATTTATTTAATTTTCTTAAAAGTGCCTTTTCAAAAGTGAGTCCTGGGGACAATTCAAATAAATGGAAACAAATACCTAACTGTGAAAATGTCAGAACTACATATTGTACATTTCCTCAAAATGTTTTCCAAAAAGAAAATTACTTTTTCCGTGTACAAGCATCTGATGGGAACAACACATCTTTTTGGTCTGAAGAGAAAGCAATTAATACTGAAATGTACTGTAAGTCAATAGATTTTTTTACTTGAGATTATAATTCTCGTATTTTTTGCAAGACTTCTAAATTGTGCAATCTCTAATCAGATATTATGTCTAATTGCACACCATGCCTTTACACATTGCTTCTAGCTGCCGTACCTCCTCCAGTCATTTCCATGAAATCCACTAGTAATTCACTGCGTGTGTTTGTCAAAATGCCCAGGAACCCATTTCACTCATTCATTTATGAAATTATTTATTGGGAAAACACTTCGAATACTGAGGTAAGAAGCCAGCATAGAATAATTTTGTATCTTAGAGTTATAGCTCTGATTTGGGTAAATGAAGCTTGAATTACATTCTGGGGTGAATCTGTAAATTTTAAGACTGTATGGTGAACCATGCAGCTGTTTGCAATATGAAGGTCACAGTCATTTTTCTATGTTCGGCATGGTCAGAATGAGGATGCCCTGTATCTGGGACTCAGTGTGCTTTTAAAATGCAGGTCCTGAGCCCAGTGTTTCTGAATCAAAACCATTTTTAATGTGATTCCTGGTGCTTGGCTATACCAAGGTTTCTCAACCCAGTATTTTACCCAGTAAAGTACCCTGGGGCAGGGTAATTTCTTTTCCTTTTAAATTGGTACTGTTTGCATGACATAATGATTGTGCTCATTGTGGGCAGTTGGTATATGTGCAGGACACTCCTTAATTGTTTTTCCATCCACTTCCTCTCTCCCTTTCCACCTCTCACCCTTCCATTTTACGAAAGTTTTAACTCCCTGTTTCTTATTAACTATCTTTTCTTTTGCTCTTCAATTTATGGTTTGGGATTTTCATAGTAGAAAAACATGTTTTTGTAGGATGCTTAGCAACATCTGTGGTTTCTACCTGCCAGAGGTCAGTAGCACTCCTTTCTGGGTATGACAGCCAAAAACATCACCAGATCCTGCCAAATGTCCCATCTCCAAGGGGACAGGATTATTTTTTCATCAATGTATTTGGTACAGGGTCTCACTTCATAGCTCGGACTCATAATGACCCTCCTGTTCTCAGCCTCCCAAGCACTGGGATTACAGGCATGCGCCACCATGCCCAGATTCAGTTGCCTGCCTCAGCGTGCCCTGGGGATGGTGCCAGCACAGCATGCTGAACTGGGGATCAAACCCTGGTCCCTGCGCTTGCCAAAGCAGGTGCTTAGTCCACTGAGCTATCTTGCCAGCCCTATTCTTTTTTTTTTTTAATAAAATTTTATTTTAAAGAAAAAAATAGCAAAACAAAGGTAAAAACAAAGTGATATACAATAATATATATGGTACTGAATTTCAAAGCAAGAATAGAAAATTAACAATGAAAGCCGGGAGTGGTGGCACAGGCCTGTAATCCCAGCACTCGGGAGGCTGAGGCAGGAGGATTGTTGTGAGTTCGAGACCAGCCTGAGCTACAAAGTGAGCTTAAGGCCAGCCTGAACTGCATAGTGAGACCCTGTCTCAAGAAAGACAAAAAAAGAAAGTTAACAATGATTGTTATACTGATTATTTTTATCATCAAATCTGTTGCTCAGATTAGATACATTTGACCAGCAAGACTAGTCAAATAATTAAGCATTTCTTTTCCTTTTTTACTTCTTTTTTAAAATTTATTTGAAAGAGTATAATAGTAATTGATAAGACATTAGGAATGGTACACATTTAGAAGAACAAGATGAGAGATATTCAACTATGCATGGTTTTTGTATTGTACATTGCTGTCTTCAGTATAACTGCTCAGCTTGCAGATATTGGTATATAGTTAGTCAGTGTGAAAATTTTAAACATTGCTACTTTCAAAAAAAACTGATAGAAATTAGTAGTACAAGCATCTCAACTATCCTGCATATATGGTTGTATGATTTTCCCCCTTCCTTTTTTTTCCTCTTTTCTCCTTTCCCTCATCTTCATTGTTGTTCTTTATGTTCAGCTTCTTTCCATTTTACCATATATATTATACCTTTCAGATTTTATTTATTCTTTCAGATCCTTACACTAGAGAGGCAATGCAGTATTTATGTGGGTCTGATTTATTTCACTCGTGAGTATTGCCTCTAGTTGAAGATTATGTTTTGAGGTAAAAGAATTTCAGGTATCACAGTGGTTTGTGGCCCTCCAAGAAGAAATCAAGTCTCCAAAGTTTCTCCTTATTATTTAATTTCATAATAGTTCAAGAATTAGAAAAAAAATTATCTAAGAAGTCTTTTTGAAGGGTAGTAAAGAAAAAGAGGCTGAGAAACACTGGCCTAAACACTAAACTTCAAAAACCACAGTTAGACCTCATACACCATATCAAATAACCACACTGATTCCTTATAGAATTACCATCAAAAATCAACCCTGAAAATTCTAGTGTATGTAAGTTGATACATCCTATAATTTCATTTACTGTTGGAAATTGAAAGCAAATCCCCATGTCTAGACTGCTTCCATTCAGCCGTGTGGCTGTTCTGTCACATAGCCTAACTTAACCCATTAAGAATTAGTTTTCAGCTGTCCTGAAATCCAACGAACCTGAAATTGTGTCTCATGCTAACAAAGTGTGTGACTACTCTGAGGCAAGACACCTCACCTCTTTGACAATCTGTTTCCTCTTCTCTAAAATGATGGTAATTATAGCAACTAAAACATCCTTCTTTTAAAAAGGATGTTCATTAGGCCTGAAAAAGCATCACATGAGAATAGCTAGCCCTTTGCTTTGACCAGTGGTAAAGATTGAGTACATTTTAGTTGCTGTCTTACCCTATCATGCTTTTTACAGAAATCTCATAGGTGCTCACCCACCCAGCCCTCCCAAATGTTATGCTCAATGAAAGTGTCATTCAGGGGACACATGGGGTACAGTGCTCACCCCATTGACTCACTAGTGTGGGGCTGTAGAGGATGAATCCCAAGTGGCTGTGCTGGGGAAGAGGCAGCACGGCTTGGCTCTGTGCTTGTCCTGAGCTCCAGGGGGAAGCACATCCCCTTGAGTCACTGGCCCAAGGAGGCTGAGAACTCAGAGCAGCAGAAACCTGGCCCACAGCCTCACTGGAAGCTCCTCCAGCCAGTCCCTAGACTAGTGAGTGAGAAAACGTTATATTTCAAGCCACTAAAAGTTGGGGCTGGGGCTGGGAAATAGCTCAGTAGAATAAGTGCTTGCCTGGCAAACGCAAGGGCCTGAGTTCAATCCCCAGATGCACAAAAAAAAAGTTGGGGTGGTTTCATTATATGACATTAATATGCCAATTGCTGGCCAGTACACAGAGGAGTAATAATTATCCTCATGGTACAGATCAGGAAATGAGGCATCAAGTAATTAGGTAACTTTCAGCAAGCCACAGAGCCATGACACTTTCATATAAGTAGAGGTTGAAACCCTGCTCTCCATCATTCTGTCACAGTAGCAGTGAAGCCAAACCTGCATGTGCTCTTTAGGTTAGAGTTTTCCTAGGACTATGTCATTGAGCAGCAACATCTTTAACTTTCTTAGTCATGATGATGAGTTGTTCAAAATGAACTTATATTTCCTAACTGCAAACCAGCTGCCTAGAAGAGCCCAGCCTTAAACTGAATGTGAAAGAAATCAGAAAATAGATATCCCCTATCTGATTTCATATGTGACTAAATTTTATCAATGATTTAATTGTTTTGTAGAAAAAATTAGAAGAAGAAGAACCTGTTGTTACTATCCACAGTATGCAACCACTGATGCTATATTGTGTCAAAGCCAGGGTGCACCTTCTGCAAGACAAGTGGAACAAAACCAGCGCTTTTAGTGCTGTAGTATGTGAAAAAACAAAGCCAGGTAAGACTTTCATACTAGAACTTTTATAAAATGTGACAAGAGTCAAGAAAAATTGAGAATTGGAGGATACTGCCTCCTCACTACAAAAGCTACAATATTATCTTCATGAACTATATGAATCAAAAGTAAACTTTCTCCTAAAAAATAAAAATACAGTAAATCTTCAAGCTAATTGCTTCAATTTTAGAAATTTGTCTGTTTGCTCTTTGGAGGGTTTTTGTTTGTTCGAGGGTTGGGTTTGGTTCTTTGAGACACGGTCACACTTATGTAGCCCAGGCTGGCCTTGAATTCACGGCAGTTTTCCAGCTTCATCCTCCAAAGTCCTGGGATTACAAATATAGGCTACCACACATACTTCAAAAATATTTTAAATGCTTTGTATTTCTTTTTCATTAATGTTTTGTATTTCATCTGGCATCCACGTCATTAATTTTCTTTAATGATTCCTCTTTATTGTGTAAAACATTAATTTTAATTTTTGCATAATCTTCAATGATACTGGAAATGAACTAGTTCTATTGGAACTTTTTTTCACAAGTGAGTGGTTTAGTCTCATCTTGTATTTTATAGCTGTTAGAGCTGACCAGAAGAGCCACATGACTATCTATTTTGAAAAGTTTGCTAGTTGAATGTAGTAGAATATTCACTGGAGAATACTCACCAGTATATCTGTGTATCTGTTCTGTATTCTTCCCTTCGGATCTTTTAGTTCAGTGCCCAGATTATACTCAAGGCCCATTGTTGCCTACTTAGTGTTAAGAAATACTTTTAAGGGTGTTACTTAGTACATTTATGTTTCCTTTCATACAACAAGACTTACATTCATGCAGTTGTGTGTCAAAATATGCTAATGCCATCTTTTTCTTTTTAGGGACTTCTTCCACCATGTGGGTAGCGGTTGGAGTTTTTATTGTCCTAGTAGTAATAGTAATCTGTGCTAAAAGATGTCTCAGCTATGTGTTTTTTCCAGCACTTAAACCTCCTCACAGTTTTGAGGTTTGTCACTTTTTCTCTATCTAAAGCTAAAAAATAAGTTTAATTTCAGCAGTATATAAATTTTCTTGATACACAGAAAATAATACAGATGGATTGGTATTTTCCTTAGTTTTCATAAATTCATTTTAAAAACAGTCATTTAATAGAGCATGGAACAGTAGTGTTTGTTGTTTTTTTGTTTGTTTTTTGTCAGAACCGGGGATTGAAATCAGGCTCTTGCACTTGCCAGGGAAGCGCTTATTCCACTGAGCCATCTCCCCCACCCCAGTAATATTTGTTTTAAATGGCCTCTTTTTCTGTCAACTTGACTACTGTGGCATTTGTTTTACATTTGATGTTTTTGTGATTCTTGATACATTGTCAAGAATCAGTCACTCCTATAGAAAGTATATTCTGTGGATGAAGCCACAAAAGTAAAATAACTAAAATCTAGAGTTTGATTTCATGACGCATCATTTTTTGCCAGGTCCTTCTATGAGAACATGTTAAACAAAAGCACTAAGTTGCTGGTATAGTAGTGCATCTCTGTAATCCCAGCACTCAGGAGGATGCTGCAAGTTGGAGGCCAGCCTGGAGTACATAGTGAGACCTGGTCTCTAAAAAAATAAGCACTGCACGATGAAGGCCTAATAGGGAATCTTGCCTGGGTGCACAGTCTGTTAGCCAGGCAGGCTTCAGATTTGCCTGGATAATGCTGTGGTCAAGACCTCAGGCTTTAAAGTTAAGAGGCATCAAGGTGAATTTTTGGAAAGTTGCAATGGATTTGCACTTATAAGGCTTAGCACTCTCAAAATACTTAGTAAATATTATTTTGCTCTTTACTCTTGGGTTTTGAATATCATTCCTGAGTACTACACTAAACTAGCTAGTTATAACAGGTAAAATGTTCTTGGTCACACACACAAAAAAATGATTTCTTGATTGGGTTGGGTTTGACTGAGTTGGGTCTTTTGAAACAGGGTCTCACTATGCAATCCAGGCTAGTCTCAAACTCATGGTGATCTTCCTGCCTCAGCTTCCTGAATGCTGGGATTACAGATGTGTGCCACAATGCCCAGCTATTTCTAACTTGTGCTTCTGGGTATCTGTTGATTGGATACAACATTTTGTATTATTTCAAAATAAAATGTCCATGACTCACCACCCTTATCATCCAGCCTCTTCCAAGCCATCCTACACTAATAGCACCATGTACCTTTCTGAGGTGCTCTTTGAGAACTCACCAGAAAAAATTTAAAATATGTAAATTCTTCTAGAATGGTGGTCCAATGCCTGTAATTCAGCACTTGAACAGCTAAGGCAGCTGTGAGTTCAAAGGCAGTCTGGGCTACATTGTTGTCCTAGAAAAAAGAAGATAGATAAACTGAACTCACTATTGGTTTCTATCTGTGACTTTTTAATGCCATTGGTATGTTCTTAGCTGATTTTTTAAATCTTTATTAAAATTTATTATAGTAAGTAATCCTTTTCTGCTCCTTCCCTTTTTTAAATTAGTATTTCTCTGAACAATCACTTGGAAATCTTCTACTTTCCACTTCTGAGGAACAAATTGAAAAATGTTTCATAATTGAAAATATACCAAGGGTTATCATAACAGAGGAAATTGTTGAAGACTGCAAGAAGTACAATACGCAGAATAGTGAAGACTCAGGAAACTATTCTAATGAAGAGGAAAGTCTGGAGAGTCAAATAAATGAAGTACTTTTACAGATGAAAGTCCTGTCTGTGGGAAGGACCTCCCAAGATCTCAGTTGCCCTGGGGAGACTGCCCTAGGCCTGAGCTCTCAGGGACTATGCCAAGGCTATTCCCTTGTACAAGAACGAAGGCCGGCTGCAGGTCACAGATCCTGATGGTACAGGCAAACACCAATCTCACAATGTAGTCAGAGGGATCTGGAACAAGGTGTTTTACCTTCTCATCAGCGGGCTGTCTCTGGCAAGTCAACTCTGAGCATGGGCACCATTCTTCCAGTGATGGCTTCAACACCACTTGCTATGTTCTGTGGCTACAGAGAGTATGTGGGCTCCTTCAGGTAATTCTGTCGCACAGCTGCTGGTTTTCTTTGTTCTCCATTCTCAAGACTCTGTCATTTTGTAGGAGCCATTTAAGATAGCTGGTCCTTTGTT
This sequence comes from Ctenomys sociabilis, assembly GCA_004027165.1. Taxonomy (NCBI): domain Eukaryota; kingdom Metazoa; phylum Chordata; class Mammalia; order Rodentia; family Ctenomyidae; genus Ctenomys; species Ctenomys sociabilis. Next base: position 2,230 of record PVKA01011148.1, on the reverse strand, counting down.
AACATTGAGGTAGGCCCCTGAGAAATTTATTTAGAAAAATATGAGTATCGCCATCAACTTGGTTTTCTGCTAAGCAGCCACAGATGCTGAGAAAATGATAATAAAAATGTGGGAACAAGGGCTGGCCAGATAGCTCAGCAGACTGAAGTGCCTGCTTAGGCAGAGCGCAGCACCTAGAGTTCAATACCTGGTGTGCTGTGCCAGCAGGGCCATGCCCCCTGGGGTGCAATGAGACTGGGACTGGGACTGGACATGGTGGCACACATCTGTAATCCCAGGATTGGGAGGCTAAAAATAGGAGGATCACTTCGAGTCTGAGCTGCATAGTGAGACCCTGTAGACCCTGTACTAAACACATTAAAAAAAAAAAAAATGTGAGAACAGGGTCCAGGGACTTAGGTCAGTGGTACAGTGCCTGCCTGGCAAGTGTGAGGTCCTCAGTTCAATGCCCAATATCCTCTCCCCAAAATTTTTTTAAAATGTGAGATCATTGGCTCCTGTAACACAGATACTTGTCCCTTATATTGTTAGGTAATGTTTTCCAGGATGTTAACACAATCCCAGCACTCAGGAGGCTGAGGCAGGAGGATTGTTGTGAGTTTGAGACCAGCTTGAGCTACAAAATGAGCTTAAGGCCAGCCTGAACTGCATAGTGAAACCCTATCTCAAAAAAGACAAAAAAAAAAAAAAAAAACACTTCTTGATTCATAAGTTACTAGAATAATAGTTTCTGATTAGAATTTTGAGTCACTGAGTTCCTAGGGAGAGGTAACTATCTTAATAAAGAAGCCATTGTTATGATTTTTATAACCAGAATGTGTACTGATTAGGCGCAATGTACCTAGGAAGTGGCCTTAGGACTAAAAAGTGCCCATTTCATTCTTTTTTCTTTGTCTTTTTTTTTTTCTTGGCATAACTGGGGATTGAACTCAAGCTCTTGCACTTGCCAGGCAAGTGCTTATTCTACTGAACTATCTCCCTGGCCCCAAAAGTGCCCATTAAAAGAAACATTAAGTAGACTCACAAAGAAAGACAAGTGAATTTCATGAAAAAATAAGAATAATATGCAAAATCTTTTTAACCCACTGTGTTTTTTATGGCTTACCTGTGTCCTTTAATACTAGGCCACCACCACCAGATGTGGTTGCACATGCCTATAATCTCAGCACTCACTGAGGCAGAAGAATTGCCACAAGTTCAAGGCCAGCCTGAGCTACATAGTAAGACCCTGTCTCTAAAAGGCAAAAGGGAAAAAAAACATACCTGGCCAATTTCTCCACACTAGCTAGTGCTATTTAGATGTCCCTTTTGCTCTACTTGTGTGTACCTGAGAAAATGCAGGTGACTGCCCCACACCCCACGCATACCTCTTTGTCTCTCTGCCTGAGGTGTTTGGCTGAAGGCTGCTGCACTCTGTGATGGCTCTGTCATCCTGGAAGGGGCCTCAGACCCAGAAAAGGTGTTGGTCCCTGAGGGCTTTGCTTTAGTGATCCAGCCTGGCACTTGCTGCATTTCAAGGGGCAGCCTAAAGCCAGAATATTGTAGGATGTAGAGAAGGAAAACTCACACAGTTATAGTGAAAGATGCCAGGGAAACTGATAGGTCCTGAAGCTGTGGGAATGCAAGTGTTTAACTGTGGGCCCACCATGGTTTTCAGTGAACCTGATGGCAATAGAATGGGGAGAAGGACGTTCAATTTTACCTTGTCTTTGACATTCCAGTCCCTCCCTTATGGTGCTCTTCAAAATGATATGTTACTTAGCTTTAAAGTGTACTTTTTCTGATAGTAGGGTGGTCTTTTTTTTTAAAGAAATACTATGCATTTAGGGACATCAGTAAACTACCTGAAAATTGTAGTGCTAGTAGCTCTTGAGCAGGCTGAATGTGTTCTGAGAATTTGTGAAAGACATACTAAGGAGTGTTAATATTTAATAGTGACACAGGCCTGTAAGCAGGTATGTTGATAAATAAACATGCTCATACTTACGCTGTAGGCCTTCTTCCAGTAGCATGGCCATAAAAGTACTTATTAATACAGATTCTGATTAGAAATGCTCCTCATGAACTTTTGTGTATGATCAGAAATTTGCAACCTGTAAAACAATTTGTTTAAAACTATAATTTAGGGAGCCGGGGAGATAGCTCAGTAGAATTAACGCTTGCCTGACAAGCACAAGGGTCCGAGTTCAATTCCTGGCTCCACAAAAAAAAAAAAAAACTATAATTTAGG
>PVKA01011147.1:0-61952 GCA_004027165.1 Ctenomys sociabilis | reverse complement strand
ATCTAAAAGGACATGATCATCTCAATTGATGCAGAGAAGGCTTTTGACAAAGTCCAACAGTCATTCATGTTCAGAATTCTATGGAAAACTGGAATAGATGGACTTTACATTAACTTGATAAAAGCCATCTATGGCAACACAAAAGCTCATATAATCCTAAATGGGGAAAAACTGAAATCTTTTACTCTTAAATCAGGTATAAGACAAGGATGTCCTCTGTCACCCCTCCTATTCAATATAGTCTTGGAATCCTTAGCAACAGCCATTAGAAAAGAGGGAGAAATAAAGGGAATAAGAATAGGTAAAGAAGAAGTTAAATTATCACTATTTGCAGATGACTTGACACTTTACTTGGAAGACCCCAAAAATTCCACCAAGAAACTACTAGAACCGATATGAAAATTCAGTAACATAGCAGGATACAAAGTCAATACTCAAAAGTCAATAGCATTCCTCTACACAGATAACAAACACACTGAAAGGGAAACAACAGAAACAATACATTTTACAATAGCACCGTGGAAAATGAAATACCTTGGAATGCACGTAACCCAGGAAGTCAAATATCTTTTCACAACAAACTACAACACCCTAAGAAAAGAGATTATGGAGGATTTCAAAAAATGGAAAGATATTCCATGCTCCTGGATAGGAAGAACCAACATCATCAAAATGGCCATACTGTCAAAATTGCTGTACAGATTTAATTCAATCCCTATCAAACTGCCACCAACATACCTCCCAGACCTATATAAATTGTTCCTAAAAATTCATTTGTACCCAGAAAAGACCTAGAATAGCAAAGGTAATCTTGGCCAATAAAGATAAGGCAGGAGGCATCACAATTCCTGACTTGAAATTATACTACAAAGCCACTGTGATAAAATCAACATGGTACTGGCAACAAAATAGACCTGAAGATCAACGGAATAGATTAGAAGACTCAGAGGCATCTTTGAACACATTCAGCCACTTGATCTTCCACACAGGGGCTAAACAAGCGTACAGGAAGAAAGATAGCCTATTTAACAAATAGTGCTGGAAAACCTGGCTTTCTACTTGCCAAAAACTAAAACTTGACCCAGGTCTATCACCATGCATTAAGTTAAAGTCAAAATGGATTAAAGATCTAAACATTAAAACAGAAACACTCAGTCTCCTGGAAGAGAAAGTAGGAGGAACTCTCAAAGACATAGGGGTAGTTAAAGAGTTCATGAATAAACATATATTCCCACGGGAAACACTTGAAAGAACTGACAACTAAGATCAACTCTTCTTGAGAAGTTTCTGCAGCTCTAAAGAAATTGTCAACGAAGTGAAAAGACAATCCACAAATTTTGAAAAAATCTTAACTAATAAGCAATCAGACAAAGGTCTGCTGTCTAGAATATATAAAGAACTAAGACAACAGGGTCCTCAAATTTAAAGACCCAATTCAGAATTGGGCGTCTGAAATGAATACACACTTCTCAGAGGACGAAATAAAAGAAGGGAATAAATATATGAAAAAATGCTCCACATCGCTAGCCATCCATGAAATACAAATAAAAACACCACCGAGATACCATCTCACTCCAGATAGAATGTCCATGATAAGGAAATCAACCAACAACAAATGTTGGGGAGGTTGTGGGGAAAGGGAACCCTTGTTTACTGCTGGTGGGAATGTAGACTGGTACAACCATTGTGGAGATCAGTGTGGAGATTCCTCAAAAGGGTAGGACTGGAAATTCCATTCAAGTCGGTTATTCCCCCACTGGGAATTTTTCCAGAGGAAATGATAATATTATATCATAGTGATGTATATGTACCTATGTTTATAGCAGCACAGATTGTGACAGCAAAATCTTGGAAACAACGAAGATGTCCGTCACATGAGGAATGGTAGAAAAGTTGTGATATTTCTATATAATGGAGTATTAGTCTGCTATAAAGAATGATAAACTTGAAGTGTTTATATTGAAGTGGATGCCACTTGACCATTTACTTGTAAGTGAAATAAACCCTACACCCATGTGTAGCTATTGTATAGTCTCCCTAGTATAAGAAGTCAAAAGAAGAACTACAAATAGAAATGTACAACAACAACTAAAAAGAATTCAATCAGATAGTTAGGACAAACTGAACGTCATATGCTGCAGGGTACTAATCAGCTTTTCTGCTGGATGGTTAACAACCTAAGATCACAGATCAAAATTGGAGAACTAGAAACACCGGAAGGCCAGCCAACATTTTGACCCTAGCCTTTCAAGGTCACCACTGACTCAGGACATACAAGGACCTGTACTGCAACATCATGAAACTCAGTTGAGCCCAAAATTTTCTGATCAAGGAGATTATGGAGCCACAGAGGAAAAAGTTTGATGATCTATAGTGTGTCTGGGGAGTGTCACATGGAGAGGAAACTTTCTCTCAGGCTCTCACAGAGAGCAAAATGGTCAAGCATTGGCCATCGCTGATCCTCATGGATGACACAGACAAAGGATCTACAGAGTAAAGTACAGGATTACAAGATAAACCCTGAGGGGACTTCACTGACCTCATCAGAAACAAAAGCTATATTTTTTGATATATAGATCTTGCTCTATCTTGGTCTTAACCATCCAGCAGAAAAGTATAAAAATTAGGTGTATAAAGTGGGGCCATAATAATAAGTTGAGCTGTAAGTGGCTATAGTCAACAACTTCTTCAGATAACTGACTATTTTGGGGGAATGCTGGACTGTGTTGGATTGTGTCGCCGAGTTCAGGCACCTAAATTGGTTTAATGACAATGGAGTGCCCCTGGATGTCTAGACAAAAACAGGGGTATACAAAGGAAGAATCATGGTATGTGTGTGTAAACAGTATAGTTAGGATAAATATACAGTGCTTCTGCATAATTCTATGAGAAGCAAGATTTGCACTAATAGTGGTTGGACAAGATATTATGTCAGCTTCTAGTACTATGGACAACCACTAAGATAATAACAAGTTAGAAAGCATTAATTATTGAATATGTGGTATAATTCAGGTATAAAAAATAAGATAAGTAAACATCTATACTCTCTTAATTCACTGATCATAGACACCTGCTATAATAATGTCTGTAAGTATAATATCATATATACACTATGTATGATACTCAAACATTACAAAACCAGTTTGCAATGTATTAATTTACCAAATCTGTCCTGTTAATTTGTCTTGAAACTGTCTCATTTCTATTTGTTCTTCAATAATAAGAAGAAAAAGATTTGTCTGGAGAGCTTTCTGCTGGGAAGTAGGACTGAACTGGTTGTAGGACTCCACATGATTTGTGTTATGGCTTGGCCAAAAGTTTGTCTGCATTTTGCTCCTGTCCAGAGACTTTGTCTGAGAATGAAATTAAGCACAGTGGACTAATTAATCTTGCAAAAGAAACCTCAAGGCAGTCAAATATTGAGGCAGTGGTATGGCTATTATTGGGGGCTTTTAGCCAGATTTATGTTGAGAATCAAGAATAAAGAGCCTAGAAGGATGATTTAAAATGTTGTGAGTCTGGCCAGATAGGAAGCTGCAATAAAGCCTTGGAATGCAAAGATATGGCTAAGAAGATCTCCATTGCCAGGAAGGAGCAGGAGAGTAGAAAAGATGTCTTGAGGGCATCATGGGAGGTGGTAGTTTCTCACCCTATGCAGCCTCAGAATTGCAAGGTTAATGTCCTTTGTTTTGACAAGAAAGCTGCAGAGACCCATGTTCCAGAATGGAGGCAGCAGCCACATCAGTTTCCAGAATAGCACTGGCATAGAGAATTTATACCTCGGAATCAGTGTCAGAGTGCTCTGCAATCCAGGCACTCGACCCCTACAGCAAAAGGAGAGGAAAGCCTGGCTACTGCTCCAGCTGGCAGCAGCACTTGGCCTCATCCACGTGATGTTGGTTGTAGGCACATTCAGAATGCTGGAGTTCTGAGGTTAAGGAGACTTCCACTTTGATTTCAGAAGGCTATGTGCTCCTGAGAAGGCCATGTGTAAAGCTATGAGTGAGAAGCCTATTTAGTGGAAACCCCAGAATTTTGAAAAAAAGCTTTGAATGATGGAAATGTTTAACTTTTCATTTGTATAGTGCCTCACAGCTAAGAGTTTGCCTTGTATCTTGGGACTCGGACTTTTCAGAATTGGTGAAACTCTTAGGAATATTGGCAAGTCTTAGAGGTGGACTAAAATGCCTTTTGCACAAAAGGATGTTCACTAGTCTTTTGGGAGAGAGTGTCCAGGGACAAAATGTCATGGTTCTAATGTAATACAATGGTCAAGTTGTAAAATGTTAATAAGTATGTCTATGTGCTTGGAAACTCATTTAAGGAAATGTCTGGTTGCCAAGTTGACAAGGGGTGGATTGTACTGGTTGATACATTGTGTCAACTTGAGAAGTTTAGAAGTTTAATGACGTGACTCAGCAGGGAGCCAGCATTCTTACTTTGTAAACATCCTCATCCTGTGCAAGAGGAGGGCATGGATATAATACCCCTACCCCAGAGTAGCTTGTTTATAATATAAGGAGAGGAGCGAGGCTGGCTAGAGGTCACAGTTGCTGTCCTTACCTTTGCTCTTTGTAGTTTTCTGCTGCCATGAACTGCTGTCCTCTGCCATGTGTCACTGTGTCTGGGAGCCTGCCCAGTATAGACAGAAGCCTCCACAAACTGTGGGCTAAAAAACCTTTCCTTCATTAATTTTGGGTGTCTGATATTTTATCCCAGCAATGAATAAAAAGTAACCAAGATAGCTTACTTGGATTTTGGAGGCAATATATTCCTCCTTTAAGTGTCTCACTCCAGTCCAAACAGAGTGACTCAGAGAGCTGATTGTTTTCAGTGGGGCCCAGAACAAACAAAGGCTCTGCAACTGCAGAGCCAATTGAGGCTGCTGTGCAGGCGACTGTGTCCCTGAGGCTACGTGATCCAGCAGACCAGTTGTACTTAAAGTGTCAGTGGCAGGTAGGGATGCTGTTTTGAGTCTTTGCCAGGCCTCCCACACGTGAATTACAGTGGAGGTTTTTGGAGCAAGGCTCTGCCATCATCTGCTGACAACTCTCCCCTTGATAAACAGCTCTTGGCCTACTACTGGGCTTTAGTGGAAATCGAATGCTTGACCATGGGACACCAGGTCACCATGGGACACTAGATAACCAAGAGACCTAAGTTGTATATCATGACCTGGCTACTATCTGATACTGAATCATGAGGTTGGGCATCCACAGTAACTAAATGGAAATGGTATATTTCTGATGGGACCAGGGCAGGTTCAGAGGGTACAAATAAATTACACAAGGAAGTTGACCAGATTCATACATCTCCTACACCTGCTATATTACCTTCTGTTTCCAGCAAGCACCAATGGCCTTGTGGGGTGTACCGTATGATCATCTGTCAGAGCAACAGTAGTCTACAGTCTGATCTAGGCATGGCTCACTTTGCAGGCACCACCTGCAAGTGGATAGTTGAAGCATTATAACCCTTTCTGGTACATCCTTCAAGGACAGTGGTGAAGGGAAATTATCACAATGTACAGCACTTTGGGCGGTGCACTTGATAGTGCATTTCGCCTGGAAAGAGAAATGGCTAAATGTGTGACTATGTACTGATTGATGTCCTAGAGCTCATTGGCCTGGCTGGATGGTCAGGAACTTGGAAGGAACATAATTGGGAAATTGATGACAAAGATATTTGGAGAAGAGGTATGTGGATAGACCTCTCCATATGGGAAAAAGATGTAGAAATATTTGTTTTCCATGAAAATGTTCACTGAAAGGTGACCTCAGAAGAAGAGCACTTTAATAATCAAGCGAATATTATGATATGCTTTGTGGGTGGTGGCCAACCTCCTTCAGCCGTCCCATCATTGCTCAATGGGCCCATGAACAGATTGGTCACCATGGCAATGATACAGGTGATGCATGGGCTCAGCAGTACAGACTCCCACTCACAGAGCCTGATCTGGCTACAGTCACATCTAAATGCCCAATATACACTGACACTGAGTCCCCATTATGGTACTATTCCCTGGGGTGATCAACCTGTGATCTGGTGGCAGGTTGGTTATATTGGACCACTTCCAGAAGGGATTGGACTTTGTCCTCACTGGCATAGGCACATACTCTGAGTAGGGGTTTGCTTTCACTGCATATAGTGCTTCTGCCAAAACTACCAGTCATGGACTCACAGAATGCCTTATCTGTCATGGAATGCCACATAGTATTGCCTCTGACCAAGGAATGCATTTTATGGACAAAGGAGTAAGGCAAGGGACTCATGCTCATGCAATTCATACATATATTTCCTTGTTCTTTAACACAGAGAAGCAGTTATATTGATAGAAAAGTGGAATGGTCTTTTGAAGATACAGTTACAGAACTATTACAATGGTAGCACCTTGCATGGCTGGGGCAACGTTCTTCAAAAGGCTGTAGGTGATTTGAGTCAGAATCCAGTATATGGTACTGTGTCTCCCATAGCCAGGATTCATGGGTCCAGGATTCAAGGGGTGGAAGTAGGCACAATCTATTCACCATTACCCCCAGTGATCCAAAAATAAAAGCTTTGTTTTCTGTCCTCACAAACTTATGCTCTGCTAGCCTAACAGTCTTAGTTCCAGAGAGGAAAAAGTTTATAACATGAAGCACAACAATGATACCACTAAACTACAAGCTAAGACTTCTCCCTGGTCACTTTGTTCTCCTCATGCCTCTAAGGACACAAGCTGAAAAGGGAATCACAGTGGTGTTGGGGCTGATTGATTATTAAGGGCAATTGGCCTACTACTCCACAATGGAGGAAAGGAAGAATATGCCCATAGTGCTGCTCCCTTAGAATGCTTCTCTGTTATTAAAATCAATTGGAAACTTCAACAACCCAATCCAGGCAAAAAGACAAATGGCCCAGACCCTTCAGGAATGAAGATACGGGTCACTCCTGCAAGGAAAGAACTAAGATTGCTGAGGTGCTTCCTGAAGACCAAGGGAACACAGAATGGTAGTGTAAGAAGGTAGTAGTAAAGACCAGCTTCAGCCCTGTAAGCAGCTACAGAAAAGAGAATGCCAATTGTACCACTTCTCTCCTAACATAGTTCTAACATAATATAATGTTGCTAGACCTAATGCTGCTCTTAAAGATTTTTAAACCTGTGTAATGATTTTCAAGTTATGAAATGATAAAGGAAAGCATCACCGAAAGAAAACTTGCCTTCTATTCTGCAGAGGGAATTAGTATGTTCCTGTTTGTATGTAGGATACTTATAACAGATATAAATATGAGCATGTCCTTGTGTCTAGATGTTGGTTTAAAGAAATGTGTCTGGTTGCAAGTTGACAAGGGGTGGATTGTAGTAGTTTATTGATTGTTTCAATTTGGAAAGTTTAGGTGTGGAGGCCCCACTCTGGGCCACGTTGTCACCTGTGTGGCACAAATGGGATATGACAAAGAACAGACTTGCTTTTCCTCTTTGGAGGAGATCTACCCTTTTCCTTCAGCTTAGATGTCATCTTCTTTCTAGTGCAGATTCTTTGACTTCTTACTTCTGGTGTAGACTTTTCAGCGTTCCATTACAGGCCTATTAGTCCGCTGTTACTGAGTTGCACTGGACACTGAGTGAGCTCCAGACCTTGGACTGAACTCTTAAGTCTCCAGTTTGCAGATACTCTTGCACACTTCCTCATCCAAATCTCTTGCAGACCCTTGTTAGCTGATCTTGTAATTTCTTATACAGTTGTATATCCTGTGTTATATTGTTACATCTGTTTCTCTAGCAAAACACTGGCTTATCCAATGGTTGAAAACTGATTTCATAAAATCTATCATTTATTTTATACTGTTATTGTAGTTCAAGGTAGATCAACCTATCTTTCAATCCAGTTTACCTATTATCTATACAAATATTGACCCAGAATTCTGTTTTAGTCAATAAGTTATAATTTATTAATAATACTATATATTTTAGTGACTGAACTGTCATCATGTGTTACAGTATTGCATAGAGATATCATGGTATAATAAAAGCCTGAAATACTGTGTAAAATAGTCAGATACTTCAAATATTACACATACAAGACCACATATATTTTCCCCTATTACATAGAGTATCATACTAGTCTACATGTACATCAATCTATATCACTAGCACAAATGGCAACTTACATAAATTCAACTGTTCCAATAATTTCAAAATCCAAGTTATCATGTATGATGATGACTGATTTTATCTGGGGCAAAATCTGAGTGGATTGTTGTAAATGACGATGGAGCACTGGGCAGTGTAGGGCATCCATTTATCACTGATTTCCTGTGGTGCATTAAAGTCTGCTGAGATTGCTTGGCTCCTTCTTTGATACAAAGGTGCCTACATTCTTTCTTCATATTTCTAATTAATTAATTAATCAAGTATTTTTGTGCTGGGACTCCTGAGCTCTCTCTCTAGCCCCAAAGGTTATTTAGTTAAAGTCTTAGTTACTTTTCTGTCATTGTTGGGACAAAATACAGAACACCCGGAATTCAGAAGTAAAAGGTTTATTTAGCTCACAGTTAGTGGAGGTTTTGTTCACACTCAGCTGGCTCGAAGGCCAAGTGGCATATGCCAAAGGGCACCAGTTCATGGTGGTGGAAAACAGCAAAGAGTAAAGGGAAGAGCAGCAACTATGGGCAGCTAGCAAGCCTATCTTCTCTCCTCACATTGTAATGCAGATTATCCACTCCAGGGCAGGGGTGGTACTCACACACATAATCCCAGCCTTGGATTATGAATTAAACACAAACTTTAGAAGTCACCCAACTGAGTACATGAGGCTTTGGGGAGATACCTAGTTACAAATCATAACAGTACCTATATTCTAAGGCTTCAAATTCTACCCTTTTCTATTGCTTTTCTTCAGAGAGAAGTCTTTCTGAGCATAATGCACTTAAGTATAAAGACTGTCACCTTGGGACATCTGTATTGCTGATGTACTCTACAATGAATTCCTCTTCCTTTTGTTGCTCCTCTTTTCTCGCCTCTTCCTCCTACTCTTCTCTTTTTCCTTCAAATACCAGCTCTTCCTTCTCTTTATGTCTTTTCCAAAAGGTAAGGTTTCTTAAACTGTGTTTGCTGTAGATATTAAACTATTCTAGAAGGGAAAACATCTTTACATCTTTCCCTTACCATTTCTTCTTACAGTGATACTATGAGAGAAATGAAAATGGGGCATATAAGGTTTGGTGAATAAGGAAACATATTACACATAACCAAATCTGTGTAGACTTTCCCCCATTTCAAGATCATAGTAATAATATGCTGAAAGGCTTAAGAAAAGTTTAAGAAAATCAGAATGCTGTGATCAGCAAAAATTTTCATGTAAAACATTACTTTTTGTTTGTAGGTTTGTTTTAGAGACAGGGTCTCCCTGTGTAACCTATGCGAGCCTCAAACTGGTGATGATCCCCTTGCCTCAGGCTCCTAAATACTAAGATTTTTAAGAGTGTGCCACCATGCACAACTCATAAACAATTACTTTCGGGAGGATTTTATGACATACAACAAAATTTGTATCTATGTGTTTATAGTCCTTAACAAAAAATTACATTAAAAGTGCTTCACTGTACTGTACCAGGGTGTCTTTTTAACTGCTAACAATCTGTGTCAGGAATGATCCCACATCCTCAGATTCACCGAATGTCATTTTTTGAGTCAAATTTGCTCAAGCGAATGGAGCCCTAAGAACAAAAATGACATTTATTGTGAGCTTTGTATTACAGTGCTTGACTTCTCATGTTTTAATTTTTTCCCCAAAAGTCTGAAATCCCATCGGTTACCTAACAGCTCTGTAGAAATTATTATTGTACTCAGAGAAACTAATGTAGAAACTTATAAGCATAATACCTTTCCATCATCCTCTATTATCATATCCATAAACCTTTATTTTTGTTTCAGTACTTGGGTAGTTAGGGGCATTAATGTAGAACTTTACTAATAAAGACTCTTTCTCAAATAGATAAATAATTATCCAAGAAGAACTTGGAAAGCTTTAAGCAGAAAGGGCTTCAGGTTACAGATGGACTACTACATGGCATATATACCTGAAAGAGTCAGTCAACAAGTCTTCTAATAGTCAAGAAAAGTGGGTTATTAATTCAGTAAGACACACTTATGGGTTGATAGAAGGGAATATTGTCAGTAGCTTTTATTTAAAGAGATTATATTTTACTTTGCTTTTTTCACTTATACTACTAATAACATATAATCTTATAGTGTAAAGCACTTCATATACATTACTTTGAACATATTTATAGGAGCAGATGTAGGCTCAGATGTTACAAAAGGTTGATTCAAGTGGAAGGACTCTCAAAGCAATGTGATAATTTTTACTTGCAAAATATGGTGGAAATGCAAAATTTTCAGGCTATAACAACGTCCACACAAATCTGTCAATTTAAAACATCCATTTTTAATTATGAAAATAAATTTTTAGTGGGATTTTTGTTTTATTTTTAACATCTTAGTAAGGAGAACTATTTTAGTTTTACATATTAAAGTGTACAGGATTTTACAAAGAGAAGGTACTTTTTCTTTGGAATGACAAAAAATGAAGTTAGATTTTAAAAAATAAAATTTCAGAAAACTTTCCCTCCATAACTGATTTCTTGTGGTTGGCAGCCTTATTACTTTAATTTGGTCAATGAAAGTGAAAATTAGCTTCACTAAAATTAGCCTAAAACTTCGTGAAGATCTTCTGTTCCTGTGTGAGACAGGCCGGGGCAGAGTTATTGAATATTTTGCGGAGGGTGGTCCAGGCTTGACCATCTGGAATAGGGGCCAAGCAGTCCTGGTGCAGAATAATTGGGTGGAGACAGCTGTAGGCAGCATTTCAAGGAAGAGACTGTGGAAGTTAAAACTGAGGAGTTGGTTGTATTTTTATTTCACTTAAGGATTCCTGGTTTTCTGTTCTTTGTGCTCTAGACAAAAGGCTGAAAACTTTTCCAATTAAAATGGAAAATGCTCAGTCTGGATTTATGGGGCACCAAATAACTGGGTGGGAGCTCTCCTCAGCATGGACCTCTACTGCTCACTCAGATACCTGCACTGTTATGTCCACCGCCTGCTAAACATCTAGCTCTTGGGAGCATCAGAGCTGCTTGCTGAATGCATGAGGCTTCCTGTGTGCTGGTAATCATCTATATCTGGGTTTCATGGTGGTTGTGTCACTTCTTTAAAGTTCATCAAAACAGTTCAGAGTTGTACACTTGGTGGTAATAACAGAATGAAGTGACTTTGTTATAATGTAGAGTACAGGCACACGTTTAGGACCCCTTATCTTACTACTGATTTGCTATACTGCTCTTTCTCTCAGAAGTCACTTTATTGAATATCGATGTAATGCAGTTAATGCATGGCTCCCATAGGGCAAGGTGACTGGTTCAGAAGAGAGTTTGGAAATCTGTACAGCAAACCAGTGGAATTTGATCGCAGGATGTATGCCTCAACTTAATGTATGTTTTCCATTGAGTTTGTTTTTCTGAGACAGGGATTCACCGTGTAGTTCAGCCTGGCCTTGAACCCACTTCATTGCCCAGGCTAGCCTCACACTTTCAGTGATGCTCCCACCTCATCCTCCCAAGTGCTGAGATTACAGGTACACACTACCACACCTGGAAACCAGTGAGTTTATTTACTCTCTTGAGTCACCAGTTCTGTTGTTGCTTCTGAAACTGAAGAACCTTTACTTATAATAGGCAAACAGATGGTCAGGCAGACACAGGGCAAATATGCAAGTGAGACTATTCACTGGAGTTTTAAAGTTTAAATATGATGGGAGCTCCATTACACCTCAAAGGAAAAACTTGCAGGCTGAGAAACAGACAGTTAAAAACCAGGCCCCAGCAAGGATAAGAGGAAAGCAGACAGCTCCACATTCAGGGGACAGACCGCACTGGTGCACCACTGTGCAAAGGAAATAAAGTCCACAGGCAGCAGTGATTTCAGAAGAGTTGGAAGGACGGATGATCCATTCATTCCCATGACAAATATCTATGGAGTATCTGCTCTTGAACAGGGATTGCCTAAGGCACTGTTAATGATTGAGCAGACATCTTTGGAGCTGAAGTCTTAGCCAGACTGTGTCTTGATGTCTGTTTATGGGGCTGATTCATTTAGGATTCACTTTTCCAGGAATGAGGAGATGCCTATATTTACCTTGAAAATGGTGTAGTCTTTATTTGTAAACATTATCTACAACCGACTGGGACAGAAGACTTGGTGGGAGGGTGAGGGAATCTTGACTGAATTCATCCACATTTTTATCTAGTCACTCTGCAAGCAGCTTTATGCATTTGTAACAAATTTGGGCAATAAATAGTAACCAGGAGTGCATAAGCTTATATGCGACTTGTACTGGTGCCAACTTACTATAAGCTTTGCTTATATAGCACATCATGAATTATTCAAGCCTCTATAAATGGCCATTTTTGGAATCTAGTCTGTATATTTGAAGTTTTTGCTTTTTAAATTGTAGACTTAATTTGTGCTTACCCAGAAATTTTAAAATTGTCATTCTGACATGTTGCTCTTAGCAAAGCATGAATTTTTGTGCACAGAAATTATATTTTAGAATGAAGGAATACTCTGCTAAGTGTGCACATGCACGCATAAACACCACACTAATTGATACCATAAAGTCATATTGTGGCAATTCTGGGCACCCTCGTATACTTTTGCAGAATTTTCACCATTTGTGATGATCCAGAGATCTAAGAAGTAAAATATAGGCTGTATATTTTAAAATTACAATACACAATATGTGTATGGAAATGATATGTGAAGTATTCCCAATGACGAGTCAGAGGCCACCAATATTAAGTGTGGGCCCCAAGGTGGACTTGTAGCCAGAGAGCCCGCAGGCCAGCCTCCTTGACCTCCTTCCTGTCTCTGCGGCCACAGCAGTTGCCTAACCTTACTCACTTAGGCTCAGAAAGAAGTCTCTGTTTCCTTCTCTGTAAAATGACGACTATACCATTTGTCTTCTAGGGTTAATGGCACACTGCTGGGAGGTAAAGTATACAAGGAGGCTCACTATAAGCAATAAAAAGGGAATGACTGGGAGGGAAGAGGAAGTGGACATAAAAAGAAAGAGGAAGTGTCAAGAATGTGATCCAAATCCCCACAATAGATGTAATCCTTACCCTGCTAGTAGATCTTTGGCAAAAGGCAAGAAGACCAAGAGATGGAGGGAAGGGAAAGGTGACAGGAATGGATGAAAAGGAATTAAAACTTATAGTGTCCATGAACCAACTTCCCATGACGAATGTTATCATTATATACTGCAAACGTGTATGAATAAGGATACAAGTTTTAGAATGTACTAGCAAAATTTTTAAAAAATTAAAGAAGACTATTAGTTTACAGGAGAGACTTCTATACCAACAGAATTTATTTTAATACTGCCTGTTGATTTTGAGTGTCTTTCCTTGTGTAAGTTCCATTACTGATGACATCCTTCTGCAACACTGCTGAACGTGCTCATGATTCCCAGAAAGCAGGAAGGCCACACCTGCTCTTAGCCTGCACCTTCTGAGGTATTGTTGAGTTTTACCTGGGGATTTTCTGGGCTGGGTTGTAGTTTACTGGGTATCCAGGGCAACTGACAATGCAGATGAAGCTGGTAGAAACATTCAGTACTACAGTTAACCAAAATAACTAATCGAAACATCGATGTCCTTGATAGTCAAGTCTTGAACTGCTTAGGATTTAGATTTCTATATATTTTTAAATGTAGCCATTTATTTTTGACTCAAGGCCTATGGCTGAACATATGTGCAAAGCATTAATAGTCTTATATTCTTTTGGTGTGTCTTGTCTGTATTACGGACAAAGTTGGAAACTCCCTTCTAAATGAAGGGAGAGTGCAAGTCTATCCTTAGAAGTACATCCTAAACTTGGTAAGTACTTCTGCATGTATACGTTCTGTTGGCTTTTTTCAATCTAATCCCCCCTTTCCTTGCTTCTCAGGTGTGTTTTGTCTGACTGTCTCCCCAGAGTCCTGTGCTCTCAGCACTGGCTACCTGAAGGGGGCTGAATGACGGAATGTCATAGCTGACTTGCTGTGAGGAGGTGGGCAGGTGAGACAAGCAGCTTGCTGACTGGAAGGGTGTGCCCTTGCCCCTTCCCCACCCCTCACCTCTGTCCTGGATCCTTCCTCCTCTGCTTCCTGACACCACACAGAGCAGCTTTGCCTCTACTGTGCCCCATCGCTCTACTGTTTCATTTTGGGAACTGGTAGATTGTAGACTGAAAGCTGAGCCAAGTAAACATCTCCTGTTGCAGGTGTTGGGGTATTTTGCCCCAGTGATGAGAAAGTGCCTGAGATATCTTCCAAGCTATTGTGGTTTGAATCTAAAATCTCTCTTTTAAGTTTATGTGTTTTGGGTTTGTACCCAGGACAGCAGAGTTAGATGTGAAGGTCTCAGGAAGAGGTTGGGTCAGGAAGGCTCTCACTTGATTTGTAGATTCATCCTTTGATGGGTTCATAATTAAATGGCTTTATTGCAGGTTGATGGAAGCTTAGGTGATGGACCCAGCTGAGGAGAGCAGGTCATACAGTTGTGCTCTTGGGGACTCTGTCTTGTCTCTGGTCAATCCCTGTTGGTTCTCTGTCTTCCTGGCTGTTGTGAGGTAAGCACAACAGTGAGCGCTCTGTACTCTCCCACTGCAACCATGTTCTTCTTAGTCTCCAGCCTAGAGCTATGGAGCCAGCAGTGGACTATGGACTCAAGCCTCTGAATCTGAGCCAAAACAAACCTTTCTTCCTCTAAGTCATTTTCTTCAGGTGTTTTGTCACAGAGATGGAAAGCTGGCACATAAGTGAAAATTGCTTCGCATAAATGAGTTCTTCAAGGCCTTGAGAAATAAGAACTGGAAACATTTGAGCAATCTCTCATCCCTTCAAAACCCTGTCATGGAGAGGGGCAACTGGATAGCCAGTATGTGGCTTTTCTGAAAGCCAGCAAAAGTGCTATATTAGAAATATTCACTCCACCCATTTCCTTCAAGTTTCTACTTTTTTTTGGTCAAATGACCAAGGATTTACACCAACCCTACCGCCACTACCATCAGTGCCACCATCCATACCACACCAAAACAAAATGACAATTACTAACAACACTTACTTGTTGTCTACTGGGCATTGCAAAAATGATGTTTACAATAAATTTGATGTTCTCTAGCAAAGCTTGGTTATATTATGCAAGTTTGATATATTTCTCTCGCTCTCCATCAACACAGTTTTCTTTGTAGTCTGAATATTATCGTTTGAAATGCTCTTTGAGTGACACACAGTCGACCTCAGGATCCAGAGTAGCTTTGATGTTTGTCAGGCTGGTGCTGGATTTCTAGGGCACTATGGTTTCCATGGAGTGTGAGCAACCTGTGAAACAGAAACTTAGAAATTAAATATAAAGAAATTCCTTTGATGGAACAAAAAGAATTAGAATCTTTCTTTGGGGATCACCTGAAAGATTTTTCAACTTTTCTTTCTTGAGATGTCTGTAGCTATGAAACTCACTTATTTCAAGCAGAACAGTTATATATCAATTGCAAGAAATACATTGAGGGGTACAGTTGACTTTAATATCTTACTGAGCAATGTGACCAGAATTTGAAAATGTACAAACTAACCATGGGATGACCTTTCAAACTGAAATTCAAAGGTGTGGATGACATTTTCTCTTTCAATTATTTATTTTGAAATCTAAATTAAAGCATACGCAACTCCAAATTAAACATCTCCTCCCTAGAGTGAATATCCCAATCATTTATAACTAAGCAACTTAAACATACAGTAATCAACAAACATTAACATGTAAATACTTTGTTTTAATAAGCCATAAACATTAATAAGCACATAGCTGAAATCACTCCTGCTGAAATTCTTCGTCTGTCAGCCCCAATATCAAATAAGTGCTGCAGAGAAACAAAACTGTTAAATCTGATTCTGAAAACATTTGTGTGAGTTTGCATAAATCCTCTTTATTTTCTAGTTTCTTTTTTCAAAGACTTTTTTTTCCCTCCCCCTGCTAGGAAACTTATGAAACTGAAATGTCAAGTGAGGGTTACTTTATATCACGTTCTGTCAATCAAAGGGAGGGAGGCTTTATGCATCTGTTGCTACTATATTGGCACTTTTTGAAGAGTGTTTCGGTGGGAGCGAGAATAAATAAAGATCCTTCAGGCACTTTCTCATTTATGGATGAGGAATCAAAGCAGTCTGAAACTTCATTTTCAGCCTGATACCCTGAAGATTGTTGGCTGATAATTCTGGATGGAACAGCTTATCTTGGAGGATTAGGGAGAACATGGCCTTCCTATTACTTCTGGCTTCAGCCTATTCAGCTGGGTAGACTTTGTCACACAGTATCTGGGCCTTTACATATGTCACTAATCTTATCTCTATCTCTTCAGCTCCTTCTGTGGGAGCTGTGGTTTCCCAGGCCTAAGCCTCCCATTTCTTCATTACACTGGCTGTGTAGGCATTAGCCTTTCTGCACCATGTCATTCAGTAATGGCGAGTTTTGCAGACTCTCGACTTTCCTGAGCAGGCCAGGGTAGGATTTTGTCCCAAATCTTGAGACGCTCACATCAGTTATATTAAAAAGCTCCCTATAGACCCCAAACAAACTCATTTCCCCTCTTTATGAAATCCGCTTAACAAAATGAAATAATCTCCAGCATGCATTATCTTTGTTGCCATTAAAGATAACACTGGTGTCTCCCTGTGTGACCCAAGCCTGTGCTGAGCTGTCATTTCTGAACAGTTAGACTTCTGCAGCCATTCATCCATGGAACAAAATCGAAATGCCCAATGTGCATGGGCATCTAGACATCAGCAGAACACGGGTGTGACATCAAAGTGGACTTTGTCTTCAAGGTGTCTGCAATCTAGGGGAGAAAGTGTCACCTCACACGAGACAACACTGCTGCTAGGTGAGAGTGGCATCCACTTGAGTGTTGGGATGGCTCGTAAGGGCAGGTCGTAAGCAAGTAAAACAAAGGCTGAGTATGTAACTCATTTGTAGAGAGCCCTAGGTTCAAACTTCAGTACCATACACAGACATAGCTGAAAAAAAATAGAAAAACTTATTAATAAATAACCATGTAAAGTCACTTAATTATATAAAAGTTGTTTAGTAAGAGGAAGAATCTGAAAAGACTGAAAAGAGGGGTAGCATTTACAGTAAATGACAAAAATTGGGACAACGATGATGGAGGGTCAGGAATGTCTCCAGTGGCTGCTTCTCAGGTACTTGAGAATGAGGAATAAAGTTAGTGACAGAGACTTAAAGAGCTCTGTCAAAGCTCACTCCTTTCTCAGCAACCACCTGGCCCCTCACTCAGCCACCACATTCCTCCCCCAAGTAATGACCATATTTATCAACCACTCATGCTGGTGTTCATGGCCAGATATGTTTTCTATAAACATGAAGAAATGGAAGAGTATGTTTTTATGGTGTAAAGTTACTCTTTCTTCTTCTCTTCTGCCCTATTGGTTAATGGAATGTGGACATAAGGGCTAGATTTCCAGCCACCAGTTGGAACACAAAGATAGAGGCTACATTTCAGGGTTAGAGAGAAAAGTTAAAAAAATGTTTGGGTCTCTTCTATATCAGCTCTTCTTTTAGTACTTTGGCCTGTTTTTAACACAAGAGGAAAGTAAATAAATATCCATCTTGTTTCCTATGTGATTTTTTTTTTTTTGGTTCTGTTCTGTTTTTGCTTCTGGCTTTCACAGCCAAGCTATTTTAACCAATGTAATTTGTGCCCACTTCTCTAATCTCTGTTTCATGATCACCCATTATGTGATGATACATGGTAAAGTCTCTAAGTTTCCAGAATAGCACTAAAAATGAGAGGATGCATCATCCACAGTGCACCTATCAAGTTCTTACAATGTTCAGGATATTTTTCCATGCAACTCCCTCTACCCTCCAATGATGACTCAACCTGTCTTCTGGAACACAGAGTCTATTTGAAAGAGAAGAGGTAATGAACAACCATAATCCCAGCACTTCGGAGACTAAGGCTGAGGATCATAAGTTTGAGTGCTGCCTGGGCAACTTATCCAGATCCTGTTTCTAAGCAAAACAAAGGCTGACTATGTAACTCATTTGTAGAGAGCCCTAGGTTCAAACTTCAGTACCATACACAGACATAGCTGAAAAAAATAGAAAAGCTTGTTAATAAGTAACCATGTAAAATCACTTAATTATATAAAAGTTGTTTAGTAAGAATATAACAAGAGGAATATAAGTCATAACATCAAAGGAGATGGAAGAGATAGCAAACACTTGCAACTCATATAAGCAAAGATATTCAGAGTTGAGCTTCAGCTTTTTAAAATGATTGAGCTGGCTGTTGTGGTACACACCTGTAATCCTAGCACTTGAGAGGCAGTGACAGGAGGATCACCAATAGTCTGAGGCCAGCCTGGGCTAGGTGAGGTCAAGGTCAGCCTAAATGACAAAGCCAGGACTCTATCAAAAAAACAACAAAAATAACTTTTGGTTTAATTCTATCCCAAGTTTTAATTATTCTTTTTTTTTCTATTTTGCAGTACTGGGACTAGAACTTGGGACCTTATGCTTGCCATGCAGGTGCTTATGCCACCAAATTTTAATTATTCTTGCTTAAAAACTACTGATACAAAATGTGATACAATGCTTGGTGACAGCACTGGGCCATATGTATTCATTCCCTTGATCACAGCTTCTTTTTTCTGTAGGTAATTTTATCCAAAGAACGCAATTCTAGCCAGGCATGGTGGCGCACGCCTGTAATCCCAGCACTCAGGAGGCTGAGGCAGGAGGATTGTTGTGAGTTCGAGACCAGCCTGAGCTACAAAGTGAGCTTAAGGACAGCCTGAACTGCATAGTGAGACCCTGTCCCCCCAAAAAAAAACAAAAAACAAAAAACAAAGAACACAATTCTGATGGGAACAAAAATAAGAACCTTAGTGCTAGTCTAAGCCAGGATGTCACTTTTCTTTCTAGTTTATTGGGTTTCTTCCCCCTCTAATTTTCCAGATTGCAAACTCATTGAGGCCGGCACAGTTCACCTCCCAACACCTGGCCTTAACTCTGGATGCATGGCTCTGGGTGAGACTGAATCCTTGAGTAAGTTTTCAGATTGTTTCAAGAATCACAGGGGGAAAAATAATCACAGGGTCAGTTATCACAGCAGGGGTGGGGAAATGGGGAGAGGGTAACAGGAGGGAGGACCCCTCTAAAATGAACGTAGGGTGACCTAAGATGAGGGTGACACCATCAATATCAGCAATGTAGAGGCTTAATTTTAAGAGTAGAACTTTAAATTTTAATGCAGTCTTACAAATAGATTCCCTGGAGGCTCCAACCAGCTGTTTGGAGTCACTGACCATTTGAAAGTCTCTGACTTTCACTAGCGAATTTCAAGGCCCCTCACAGCCAGAGCAATATTTCCCGGAAGCTGTGCACCAGTGTGGCTGCACTAAGCCACCTCAGTTACCACTGCCTATGGCCTTGTAATCTGCCTCTGTAATCTGCTGCCCTCCGGGATCTCCTGGCAACCAGACTCCACAAATGAAAATATTCCTCCAGGCCAACCTCGTACCCAGTGAGAAAAGAATGCCAGATGCATCTGGGTGACAAGGGAATGCAAGAGAAGGACTCAGCTTCTAAAAGTTATGAAGATGGAAGCAGAAGGAGCTTGAGTGGTGGGCAGAGAAGACCAGGTACATGTGTGGGTGTGTTTTGGTGGGTTAATGTGTATGTGCGTCGGTGTCTCTGTGATATTTATTCCTGTATTCCTTGCTTACATAAGAGCCATTTCTATGAAGATAAGAGGCACAGAAAGTGGATTTTGAGATCAAAAGACATCATACCTGGAAACAGTTCCCCCAGGAAAAAATGTCTCCTCCTCTCCTTTTATTAACTTTTCTCTCAAGCTCTTATTTTTTTAGCGCCTGTTCTTCCTTGCCCACACTTCTTGATTTCAGTCCATAGTTTTCTGTCTCTGTCTTGGTCTCCATCTGCATCTCTGTCCCTCCAGACTGAAAGGGTGTTGTGCTTGCCCTTCCTGACTGAAGTTCTCCCTGGCTGTGACTTTAAGGCTGGTCTTTTCAGGTCTTACAGCAATCACAGTGTCTTCTAAGAGCCACTTGCTCTCTCAACATCCCGGACCCACAGTAGAGAGCACTCACAGCTTTCCTCCGCACAGCTTCTCCAGAAACCAAAATAGCTCAGCTGGAAGCCTCTTCTGGAGAAAGCTCCGTTTACCCCTCTTGGAGGCTATGGGATGTGGAAAGGACTGGGAAGGGTCAAGGAAGTAACCAAAAGAACAAGGGAAAAAAAGACCAGACTTAGTCCTGAGGACAGGAGCGTGAAACACAGAGGAAACCCTGGCTGGAAAGCAAATAGACTTCAGAAGTTGTCTGTAAATAAGAGTGTGATTCTTTAAAAAAAAGTTTTAATTTAACTAATTTTTTTTGTGTGACTGGCTCAGCCCACCCTGGGGGCAGGACTGGGCAGTGTGTGGTGCTGGGGATGGAACCACGGTTCCTACGTGCTTGCCTAAGCTTGTCTAAGCAGACGCTTTAGACTGCTGAGCTGTTTCACTGGCCCAAGTTTAAAGAGAATAAAAATAAATAAGAAAAAATAAAAAATGATACAGAATTTACAAATAAGATGATAGAAAATCAATGATGTTGTTACATTGAAAACTGATTTCTTCAAAGTAGTTGTTTAGGTTGTCAGATATAAATATGCCAAAAAATTAAACATTAACTACTTCTTATAATAAACCAATAGAAATTAAAATTAGTAGTACAATTATAAATTTTGGATTTTATATATTCTATTCAATTTCTTACACTATGGAGACAATATAATGTTTATACATGTGGGTCTGATTTATTTCACTTATGAGTATGGTTTCTAGTTGCATCACTTCTCAGATGAAGAAATACAAATGACAAAAAAATACATAAAAATGTTCAAAAGCATGTGATTCTTGATAAGTAGATATGCATGTCCTTTTGTTTGGTAGGGATAAAGGACAAAATATTAGGGGAGCCAATAAACACTGATACCACATAAATAATGGTAAACCAATAAATATAAATTAGGAAATTCTGACTTTCCTACGAAGTGTAATTGTGATTATAGCCATGTATGTGAACCACTTCATCTCTTTACCTTCTTGCCATGCAATATGGCAAATAACAAGCACATTGCTGATGACATAGCTTTGGTACATATTTTATTTAATGATAATATTGAACTCAAAATACATGATTTCAAAAATTAGATCCAAAAAGCATTTATAATTCTCCTTTTCTTGATTCTGACAAACTTTACTCAATTTACTTACTGGGTATTCCCATCAGCACAGAGCTTAGGGCCACCAGCTTACAAATTGGAAGAGAGTACAGTGCATTTTTATCTATCTCTCATAAAACTGGCAAACAGAAAGTGGAACCTGTAGCTTTCAGTAGTTGACATTCTGGCCACCAATTTGTTTTTATTGATGAGGTATCTAGGAGTCTTCTCATTTGTTCTGAAATCTCTCTCTCTCTCTCTCTCTCTCTCTCTCTCTCTCTCTCTCTCTCTCTTTCTCTCTGAGACAGCATCTTGCTCTGGAATTCGAGCTGGATTTGAGTTCCCTTTGTAGGCCAGGTTGATCTCAATTTGTAACAATACTCCTGAGTGCTGGGATTACAGGTGTGTGCCACCACGCCTGGCCTGAAATCTCTTTTAATAGAGTAAATTTTCCTTAGTCCCCTTGCAGTATGTGACTAGCTCACATACTGCACAATGCCTAGTCAGTCTTTCCCAATGTCGATACCAGGAGACTCAGTACAGTGATGTTCTAGAAGAGCTTCAGTCCTATCCACAGGGAAAATGTACTTAAGGTCACATGGGTTTAATTTAAAGACAGACCTCCTTTTAATTCCCTTTAGTTTTTCTTTCTCTCCAGTGAGATGCCCCGTTTCTCTTTCTCTCTCTCTCCTCCCCTTCCTCTCTTTCTGTCTCTGTCTCTGCCTGTTTCTCTGTCTCTTCTGTCTTTGTCTGTCTGTCTGCCTGCCTCTCTCTCTCTCTCTCTTTCTCTCTGTACTAGGAATGAAACTCGGGATCTTTCACTTGCTAGGCAGACACTTATACTGCTGAGTTATCTCCCCAGCCCACAGACCCATCTTCTGTTTTTGTTTGTAAAGTAAAAGACAATGCTCTCTGTCTGTCTTAACATTTCAACTTTTCAAATGCCTCAAGAACTGCAGACAGTACTAGATAGGTGATGCCTTGATTAAATAAGACACAGGCCTTCATATTCTTTTGATCAACTTATAGAATGGAAGAACTTTTCCTTATATGGACACTGTGATGTGTGTTTAAAAATTTGATCCAAGCTCCACTTGGCTTATAGCTCCATTTCCTAGGAAGTGCTACCTACAGACGCTGTTGGTGACCTTACTAGCAGCCACTGCTCCATTTCTGTCTTGCTCCAGGAAGCCAAGAGCCATTGGGTCAGTGGAACAACTGATGTTGAGTGCAAAGCCATCATAAATTTTTAGTTTTCCTTTGCAATGCAAATTGAGATCTTGTGGCCCAATTGACAAATGAATAGTCTGGATGGGGGTTCTGAGAAATCATTTGCTTCTTGACAAAATAGAGTGATATGGGGGGAGCGTGTCAGTGAACAGTCCAGTCCTCTGCATGGAGAATGCACTTCTAGCCACTATACTTGGAGCTGTGCTCACTTCAGACCACATGTAGATGCAGGAGGCCCACATGCTGAGGACAGAGGAGCAAAGAGATGGAAGGATCTGGGACTCTGATGAATTTAATCTTCTAAGTGGTCACAGAAATGTCTAGATTCGGACTTTTTGCTAGATGTATTATGGATGTGCTTAGGGTCCACTGAGGTTCCTTGTGGTCCAAAGCACTTTAAGCAAATAAAGATTTGGGATCTTCCTGCCACTGGCCCTCACTGATATTGCAATGCCTGTCGAATGTTCTCCAGGTGAATCAGACATCTCGTCGTTCTTTATTGTTCTACCACAGTGATTATGGACCATGTCCTTTGGGCCAGATTTAGACTGTTTGGGATGGCCTCCTGCCTTAGAATGCACTATCCATGAAAGTGATATATTTCATTATCAGTACTGATAAAGGTTTGCTAAAATTTAACTGTGTTCTAATTTATGTATTGATAAAGGTTGCTTTTGTGCTCAGCTGAGCATTTTAAATGCAACGGATGGGTATCAAAACCTGTGATATTTATGCTCTCGCACTTTACAGAAAGAATTTTCCTGCTTCTGCTTTGCCACATGAACCTGTGCTCTGGTCAGTGTGATCTTGGCCACAGTTTAGATAGGATGCTTGCTCTTTCTCCTCTGTGTTGTTAACCAGGTACTTTCCACCACTGTAATTATCTGCTTTTAATCTCTGAATCCATTACACACTTTTTAAAAAAAATTTTGTGTTTTAGGGAAGGGCCTACAGGGTGTTCAGTGTCTCACTACTAATTCAGACTCGTAGTGATGATCCACTTGTTTACAGCCTGCCAAGAGCTGGGATTACAGGTGCGCAACACCACACCGAGTCTCAAGTGCCCTGTTAGAATGCCCCAGAAGCAAGACCAGCAGGGCAGGCCCAGGGATTGAACCCTTGCCTCTGTGCCTGCTTGTAGGTGCTTTAATCCACTGAGCTATTTGGCTAGCCCTCTGTCACATGCTTGTTAATCAGCATAGTGACTTTATAAAACACTTTTACAAATATTGGCTCAATTTATCTAAAAAATTATTTGAGAAGAAGAGTAGAGATGATGATTAAGATAATCATGATTTTATAAGGAGGAAACTGAGATCAGGGTGCAGCATATGTCGAACACTTTGCTCTGAATCAGACATTCAAGATTTTACTCAGTTTCTTGCAACTTTGGTTAGTCTTTTAAATTTTCTGAGCCTCAGATTGTTATCTGTCATCCACAGGTAAGATTTGTGATGCTGTCTGCACTAAACCACTGTGTAGCCAGCACAATTCCTTGAAAGAGCGAAGGACAAAGTTGGAACCCAGCTGATAATTTTGGTTTGCCTGTAAATTTACAGCTGGCTCCAAGAGAAGCCTTAGGGAGGTAAATTCTTGTTTAAAGAAGAACTAGAAAATACCCTGAAGTCTCCATTCCTTAGACTGGAACTGACAAAGCAGTTAGGAAGCTATTTGCTGAAAAATTGTTTAAGAAAAAGAGAAAATGGAGAAGGAGAATGAAGTGAGTGTGTGTGCATGTGTGTGTGTGTGAGAGAGAGAGACAGACAGACAGACAGACAGAGAGACAGAGACAGAGACAGAGAGACTGAGAAAGGGAGAGAGATCATTTAAGCAAAACAGATATGCTTCAGATAAATCAATTACACACTTGAGTCTGTAGGTTTCAAGATTATACGCATGCAAGATCCTTTCAGCACTTCCAGCAGTTGTCCTATGTGGTTATTTTACTTAGAAATACAGCTCCAAAATTAAAAGAAAAAAAAAAAAAAAAAAAAAAAAAAAAACCAGAGCTGACTGTTTCACTGAACTCCTTAGCCCTGAAACCTCCTTTTCTTTGCCCAAACTACCTCTCTGTCAGCCGCTGGCTTTCTCTGAACTCCCACAGCATAGTTCGAAATTGCATATTTCAATCACCTATATGTACTAACTGAAGCTGAGTAATGAGTGTCTGGAAGGTTTGCACAAGGTTATTAAAAGTTCTTTAATCTGCCACCAACTTCTCTTTTAATATTGTTTGTAGATTTCCTAAAGCACAGGAATAAATTCCCTCGACCCTCTTACTCATTAACTTGGAGAGTATGGCAGAAAATCAAAGGTACAAGGCTGTTAGGGTATTTGGTCCCTTTTAATAACCTCATGACTGTAGCAACGAGGAGATAAGGCTATCACTGCTGTTGATCAAAAAGACAAGGAAGGCGAGGACAGCAACCGATACACCATTATGCAAATAGCGGCTGGGAACCATTGCCTCTCAATTCATCTTCCTGATAGTATCTTTTAATTAAGAGAGATTTTAATACAAAAAAAATAGGATGAGGAAAATGACAGCTTTAGAATGTCTTTGTAAGAAGGACTTTGTATTGATACCTTAATGGGGGTGATAAGGGACTCGTAAAAGACAACGTGTGCAGAGGAAGCATAGAGTTTTCACTTAAGTGCTTTTATTATAGGAAGAAAATAGGGAGAAGTGAATCTGAAAGCAAAAGAACATGATTTGTTTCTGAATTCTGTGGTTCATGTGCCTTAAGTAGCTGGACAGCCCTTCAATTTCCTTGGGATCCTATGCTCTCATTTATAAATTGAAAACAACACCACAAATAAAAATCACATCTATTTTTCCTTGAATACTTATGTTAAATAAAATACTTTCACCCTTTCAATAAGCTCCTCTCCTCATTTTACAGATGAGAAAGTGAAACTTGGGGTTTAGCTACTGTGCTCAGCGGCATGTGGCCAGACTGCTACCCTTCAGCCAGATAGGCAGGCAGCGCTGTAACACCGCGCTTGGGTCGGGGTCTAGTGAAATAATTTCGAAAGTGCCTTTTTGGGTCAAGACTGCCAAGCTGCAGACATTTTTAGGAAGAGCCTTCTGCAGAACTTTGCCCCAAATGTTAAAAGACAGCGTGATTACAAAAGTGTGTTCTAAACGTATTCATATTTTGTGGAGTGAGTGAAGGAAAGTCTAGTGTTTTTTTTAAATGTGTATTAAAGAATAAATAGAACATGTACTCTTGGTTTGTTTAGTTTTCAAATCATTGCAGGGCAAATTGTGGCAGAAAACTGCTTTCATTTTTAAGTGATCAAAGCAGTGCATGATCCAATCCGGCTAACAATGGCAAGAAGCCAGAACAATGCAAACATGCCTAAACGCCCTGTTTACTAGAGATGTCCACAGAAGATAATCAAGGACATGTCCCAGGATATTTAAAGAAAAATAAATACGTACAGAGGAACCCTGTTGGAAGATGACTCTGAGACATGCGAGTATCTAAAATTTGCAGTTGTCATTTCTACCCTTGTTTTAATTATAATTTGGGGGAGGAGTTGGAATTTATTGGTTGTGTTTCTTCCTCTCCTCTGGAATTTCTCTTTATTTTCCCTAAAGGGCAGTTTACTGCTGAGGAACCTCATTTTCTTTGAGTCATAGAGGCCTTTCATGGCCCTTGGTGGAAACTCCTGCATTTTCACAAGTGCTCTGGCTTCTCACCGTCCATTTGGGTGTCAGCAGGGCAGCTGGATTCAGACAAAAGGTTAAGCAGGCCATGGAGAGCTCAGCCCTAAGCATTCTATTTCTTATTCATGCCAAATCCATTGGTTGCTGCCCCAGAACAAGGATAATGGCTGCTGTGTGCAAGCTTGCCAAGCATAAACAATGTTGTCCTGTGAAGAATAAAAGTGAAACTTAACTTTCTGCAGGCTATGTTATTCAGAGGTGTTTTCATTTTTTTTTTTTTTTAATGCATTTGGTACAGGGTCTCACTATGTACCTCAGACTCCCAGTGATCCTCCTGTTTGCAGCCTCCCCGGTGCTGGGATTACAGGTGTGCACCACCACACCTGAACTTGTTCAAATGCTCGGCTCGCCCCTGGGGTGCAGCCTGCACAGCATGTGGTGCCAGGGATTGTGCCCTGGAGCCTGTGCTTACCTAAGCAGGAGCTTAGTCCGCTGAGCTATGTTGCTGGAAACCCCGCCCTTTTTTTTTTTTTTTGCATTTTAGTAGAAGGTCTACAGGGTCTCACCACGCAGATCAGACTCTTACTGATTCACCTAAGTTCAGTCTCCCAAGAGCAGGGATTGCAGCACCATGCCCAGGCTCAATCATTATCTCATGGTGCCCTGGGGGCGGGCCCAGCATGGCAGGTCAGGGTCACTGTGTCTGCCTAAAGCAGGCACTTTTAATCCACTGAGCTATTTGGCCAGCCCTTTGCTGGCCCCATTATTCAGAATTTTTAATCACACTCTTTCAAAAAATTTTATTTTTGTTTCATCCTATATCCCTACCTAAACCACTTTAATTCAGAATGAGTCTGTAATAGCAAAAGGTTTGCGTCTACTGGTATTTAGGGATCGCTTAAAGCCAGTAGGTGTAAGGGCCAATGCATTGCACCCAGTATGTCTGCAGAGGTCATGGTTATCATTACTCTCTCAATAGCTTTTTCTGTTTGCAGAGGGGTAAGCAGACTCAGGGAGGTAGTTGACCGATGAAGGTTGAGGACTGGTCATTTTAAATATCCCCAGACCTGCATCTTTATGAGGGCATTTTATCTCTGCTATATCTTCAACCCAAAAAACTCTTTTGCCTTAAAATTATTTCCTGTAGTTGCCAAGCAGGAATCATTCTTTGAATCAAAGTAGTGGGAAAAACGAGTAACAGTGTCTACACCACTGCCTCTCGGTAGCCTGCTGTGAAACCTTGTGGCCAGGAGAACACCTGTGAGCACACCTACCATGCAGGAAAAAACCACGGTGAAAGCCACGGGCCTACAGTCCCTCTGTTCTTGGGACAGCATGTTCCTCTTCGCTTCACACCTCTGTCAGTTGTTGAACATCGCTGCTCTGTAGAGTGCGAAAATAAAGACCGCACTGCAGGGTGAGGGGAGGATCTGTGGGGGGAGCACAGGGTGCGAAGCATAGAAGAAGTCTCCCTTTCTATCTGCAGGTCTCTCAACCATGGACTCCAGAAAAAAGTGTGTCTGTACAGAATGTGCATAGACCTTTTTCTTATTTCTCAAATAATAAAATTAGCAAGTGGGCTTAGGACATTTACATTGTAGTATCTGTTACAAGTAGTCTTCCAGAGACTTAAGTGTGTGGAAGACATGAGCAGGATATTCATAAATGTGGTGACAGTAGAACTTGGACATCTTCAGATTTTAGTGTCCTTGGGGTGCCTGGCTCCACAGCCACGTGGACACAGACCACAATTCTATGGAAAAAGCAGCAAAGTGATGGTCACCGGTAAGGCTTTGTTCTGTTCTCTGCACTGTGCTCCATTGCTCCAGTTTCTCCATAGTTTCGAGTTTTCCTGTTAGCTCCCTCAGGTTTCTTGGGCTTCTGTTTCTTTTTTTCTCATATGCATGACTGACTCTAGGTTCCACAGAAACTTTGTGTTGCTGTTAGTCTCTCTTTCACCCTTGATGGTTCTACTCTTGTTTGTAGGAAGGCATAGTGGTGGTAGAATTTGTTGGCTCGTGTGACTGGGAAATCCAAAATTTAGACATGACTGACTCTTCCTGATTAAATTATGCCATTACAATGTGGAATCTTTCTTTATATCTCTTTGATTTTTACAAATTCTGTATGTTCATTTCTATTTTGTGCAACATGTTTACAGCCATTCAGGCCAACACCCTCATCGTCTCAAGTCCAGCAGAACTGCAGAATGCCTTTTCCCAGGTTGTTTCAGGAAAATCCTGTTGATTGGGCTGTGATGAGGGTGTGTGGCCACTGCTGAGCCATTCTCTGAGATCCAGCCAGTTGAGGAGTCACAAGCAGTGCCTGTGTTTCATGCCTGGCCCTGGAGCCAGGTGAGGACTTGGCCTACATAGACCAAAAATGGGAGAAAATGATTATCCAGGGAAAATATATGTTCTACTGTGAAAATAAAGTTATATTCTGGACAGACAAAAATGACTCATGTCCACTCTACTGTCCTCGCTGTGGACAGGAATGGTAGGAGGTAGGCTCCAAATGGTACCCTGTGTGTATTTTGTTCATAACAAGCAGTTTTCCATTTCAAATTAATGACCTTGCAATTTATCTACCTCTGTGGGAACTTAATCTTCCCAACTTCTGACCTGCAGCACTCATCACGATGACTATCAGCAGTGGCATTCAGTGCTGTAACCATCGCAGTTGTGCACTAGCAGATCTGGTATGAAGAAACAAGATTCTTAGGCAGTCAGTAATCTCAGCTGGCCATTAAGTGTTTGTGCTCAGGCTGTCCTCATCATATATAACTATGGAGCTTGGGGAACCAAAAACGTAGTGACCATCCTGCCCATATTTAGAATGGGATGGGAGACTAGTACTCAAGCAGAGGGAGACTCTATCTAGTCTAATAAGATTTATCTAATAAGGTTTAAGATTTATCTAATAAGGGCTTGCAGAGGCATGCACATGCTATCATGTGCTGCACTGAATGCGTACCCTCAAGCTCTAGGTCCTTTCTGTGAGTGGTAGATCTAGCCGCCCCTCTACACAAATCCAATAGAGTAGTGCAAATTGACACAAATGGGTCCTTTGCATGCAGGCAAATCTTAAGGGGAAAGGAAAGAAAGAAAATGGAAACTTGCTGGTAAATTCTTGATGACTCCTAAGCATAACGCCATTCTACTTTCCCTCAGTTGGGTTTTCATACTTGGCACAATTGATGGTTCAGATCAGATGATTCTTCATTGTTTGTAGGGCTGTGCCTTCCAAGGTATTAGAGCATAGCCTCTGCTCATTAGACATGACAAACACCCCTCCAATGACCTGGTGGTGAAAATGTCTCCTGATAATTGCCGTAGTGCGTATCACTTCTGATGGAAAAACTCTGCCCTTGATTAAAGAGGAATAGCCCAAAGTGTTTATTTCACTAAAATTTTCCATGTAGGAAGAGATACCAGAAAGTGGAATAACATGGAGTAAATAGTCAAGAAATAAATAAAACACAATCTGCATTATGCTTTTAAGTAAGAAAATGACTGTCTCCCAAGGGCTACCAATCAATACTGGCATGAAAGTGAGGAAGTGTAAGAGCAAATTCAGCACACATTGATCAAACACATGCTAATGCTCTTACAGCTCTCAGGAGAGAGGGGAGAAGTCAGGAAAGGGAGCAAGAGAGAAGAAAATGAAAGAATATAGAAACAATGAGCTCTTCCTCACTTGTGTGAGGTTTCTAAAACACTCAAACCTCTGCTTCCTCAAAGCAGGAAGTAGAATAGTTGGCCGGGGTGAGCATGGGTGAGCAGAGAGATTTTTTTTTTCTGAGAGCATGTAATTATACAAGATGATGAAACTTTAGATACCAGTTGTACAACAGTGTCTGTTGCTAGTGTGCACTTAGAAATGAATTAAGGGGTCAATCTTACACTAAGTATTCTTTTCCAAAACCAAAACAAAGCAACAAAGAGATATAGGATGGTGACAGATATTTTTCTTACTTTCATTGTAGTAAGAACAGGTGCTACAATTGGATATATACATGTTTCAGCTCTTCCAATTGTATACATTAAACATGTGAAGTTATTTTAATGTTGATTATATCTCAAAAATTATAAGAATAAATAATAATGGGTTCTTTGTTAATAGCCAAGAGTATTGAGAAAATGTCATTATAACTTCTATTTGTCAGTATCTTAAATAACAGAGATAAAACTATCATGAATTCTATAGGGAACCAGAAAATTAGATGCCGGAAACTTTTCAGAAAAATGTGCCAACCATTGGAAAAATGATAAATTGAGCAAGTTCTACACATTAAAGTTTGAAATAATTGTTAATTTGATAATGTTATGTTCAAGAGGTGTACGACTCTCAACAGAAATGTGTGTTCATATTTGTGAAGTCGTAAAGACCGGGGACTCCAAAGCTGGCCTCATGAATGTCAAGGGCCTATAATTATCCACACAGATTCACTTACCTACGATTGGATCTACCACATTGCTGTTATTGTCTCCTCATATTTATTCATGTAGCTTTTATTTCAAGGTTCAAAGAATCTTACCAAATAACAATGATTAAGCCCCAATGAAACTAGTATTGGGAAATAAACACAACATATAATTTTAGTTGTCATTAAAATATGTTTTTAAGTCAGCAAAGTACTATGAGATTTGCTACTTCTAGCAGCCTCTTAACTCCAGAATCCTTGGAGAAGGGAGAAACTTTTGTTCTGGGAAAACACTGGCCATATCTTGAGGCCTGCCACCCAAGGGAAAATGAATGCCCAGGGCCTCTAAACCTTTTCTTTACAGTTTACAAACCCTAACAGTCCTTTCTGTAACCTTCCTTCCTAGAGCCCTCTTCACTTATATAAGCACTGTGGAGGTGGTAAAAGTAGTAATAAATATACTTTGTTTGACTTTTGAAAGTGATTTTGTATTTACTTGAGGTTCTAATTGTCCAGGAAAAGGCATTATGATCTTTATTTCCTGAGTGAAGATCTGAAAACTGGGGAAGTCTAAGAGGTCACAGAACTTGTATCTCTGAAGAACTGATGCTCTGCTATTCCTTCCATCAGCATCCCAAGTACCTCAAATTCTGGGATAGCTGTATTTGAGGTTGCACAGAACCCTGGATCTTCCACAGTTCTGAGCACTGGATCAGTGCTCCCTGAGGTCTCTGGGGGAGACTGTGGGTGAAATGGAGCTGCCCCACGGTCATTGGTTAGAAAGAAACATCTTGTGCACATACATCCAGCCATTAAATCATCCTTTAATTCTGTAAAGAGTTGTTAGGCATATACCATGTGCCAGTTCCTTTCCAAGTATCTCAAAAGCACACTCTTCAGTCTTTCTCTCTCTGTTTTTCTTTTGTATTTAGTACATCAGCGTCTACAGAGTCTCACTATATAGATTAAATTAGTAGTGATTCTCCTGTTTTCAGTATCCCAAGTGTTGGGATTGCAGGTGAGTGTCACCATGCCCAGTCTCAATGCTGTCTCAGATGCTCTGGGGGCAGTGCCAACACAGCACCCTGGGGATCAAACCCGGCCACTTTACCCTGCAGGCACTTTAATCCGCTGAGCTATCTTCAGCCCTCTTTAGTCTCTTTATGACTGGTGGAAAGTAATCTTCATCCAAAATCTGAGCACATGATAGTAAAAAACAGGCAGTTTACTGCTGTAATTCATTTTGTATCACTATAACAAGACACTCAAAGCTAAGTAATTCCTAAAGCAAAGAGATTTATTTGGCTCATGATTCTGGTGGCTCTGGAATCCAAACAGTACGCTGGTATTCTTGAGGGGCTTTCTTGAATATGTCCTGACAGAGAAGATAACTTAGAAGGGAAAGGGCCATGGCAGAGGAGGCTCAGGCCATGGCATGACTGTGCTTCCTAACACTCCACTCTCATGGGAACTAAGATCAGCATTCATTCACTCAGGCAGGCACGTCCTCCGGGACCTAGTATCCAGGCCATCCTCCAAACACCCTCACACAGGATCCAGCTCTAGCATGTGAAACTTTTGGGGACCAAGTCAAATCCCTGAATCTAACAGGGATCTACCTCAGGAGATGACCAATGTGGAAAAGGTCCATTTGCATATGATGTTTCATTTGTTATTATTTTTAATAGTTAAATTATACTCCAGCTATCCAAGAAGAAAAAGATCATGCCACTGTTTCTCAGGGTGCTCTGGAGAGCAATGGTATTATACGGAGCTCATTGTGAAAATGGTCCCAGATTACCTGAGTTTGGGAAAAGAGCACCCTGAGTGCCTGTCCCGGACTTCATGGTGCATAATGGTGCAGGAGAGCTGCTGTTTATTTTATTTTATTTTGCTGAACCAGGGATTGAACTCAGGCCCTTGCCAGGGAAGCGCTTATTCTACTGAACTATCTCTCCAGCCCCCAGAGCTGCTGTTTTAAAGTGACACTGTGAACCCCTTCCAGCCATCAGCGTTAGGAAGGAACAATGAACTTTTCCAAGCTACTTACTTTTAGACCTTGATTGTTTAGGTAACATGTCCTCATATTTTAAGGAGTTAGTGTCAAGATATATTTTAATCCATTTGGAAATAATACACAATCACTAAATTTCATTTTTAAAAAATAATAACAGTACAGTTACATTGTTATAGAAAATAAGATAAAACTTATAATTACAATTATATAGAAATTCAAAATAAAAAGAGAAGCACAAAAGGCACATAGTAACATTTCTGTGACAGCTGTGGTTTACATTTTGGACTTTATTGGTTCATATTTTCTCTATTTGACAAAACTTTAGAAACATGGTTGCCTTACTATTATGGTAATATTTAACATAAGAATAAAAGAAAAATGAAGCTACTAAGTATGTTGGCAAAGCTCAAAAGACATTAACTTGATGTTAATAGATCTCAGAATCTATAAAAAACAAATCTGTAGACTAAAAACTTAAAATGCTCATTGTGTCTATATAATTTTCCCCATAATTTCATGTATTCTTGATTAAAGACCAGCTGACCTCAACAGATAAATAAATAAGGGTCATTGACATGTCATAAACTAATCTGAGTTGTGTTTCATCAACCCACCTCAAAGGCTATGCCTTTCTGTGCATTTTCTGCTTTTTTCTTCCCCCACTCCCCCTCCATCTCCGTTTGCTTTTCCCACCTCTTTCAGAATCAACAAGCATTTCCTAATAAGCGCCATCCCCATGCCATTCCTTTCAGAATCCATTGGACTGTACGTACTCAGTTGCCTGGAAATGTACAGCCTTTGTTTTAACTTTGCACATGCTTAGGACTTATAATAGAAAGAGAAAAGAACCAAGATGTTTGCTTTCTCTAGTGAGAGAAAATAAAACCAGAAGACAATCCAAAGGAAGCTGCAGTGAGATCATCAGTAGATAAACATTTCACAAGAGGAATGATAACCACTATTATAAGAAGCAAATGCAGCTTTTTTTTCTTGGCCATAGTACTTTAAAACAGTCTTCGAAAACATCCCGTTATCCCTCAGCTAGCAGACACACATCTTCCAATATTTGACAAATACCATCTTGAATCTTTCTTAGTGCAGGTGGTGCTAACTATGTCATGCTGTTACTCTCTTCTCTGTTAAAGTCACATTTCTTTTTCAAATTCCTTCTGCATTGCAGAAGTAAACCTTAGCAGATGGATTAGGGTAAAGGAAATGATACATAATAACTCACATTTGAAGCCCTAGCATGAAGATCAACATATAAACATAGATCTTCCTCATCCGAGTTCAGTAAATTTAAGGGTTTTTGAATATCTTGAGGCCAGGATCCTGCTGTGTAAGGAGAATACTGCTCCCTGTGATTGTGTATTTCTTCTTCAAAACAACTCATTCCTACTTCACTCTAGTGCCAGGAGAGAGGTGGAATTTCCTAGGTGAAGCCTGCTGAGGACTTGTAAATATCAAGGACTGAATTTGCACCCTCTGGAACTCTAGGGAAAGTCTTTACCAAGCATTATATTTTAGTTTTTATAGAGTTGACAGCGAATGAGTTAAAATCACTTGGCCAAAGTCACAGAATGTATCTGAAGTATGAAGCCAAACTCCAGAATGGAAATTGCTCATTCATCTAAATTGAATTACACCAAAGCACATTGTTATTTTTTTTTCTTCTAAAGGTTTACAGCATGCAATCACTGATTATTTTTTTTTCTCTTCCAGCTCAGCTGCAAGGTAAGTGAACTGGAAACTTTCCTTTATAGAGCAGCACAGAAGGTGAACTCTTCAGACATCTCACCTGTGCTCATAGCTTCATGTTACCAGACTAGAAGGTTGGTATACTACACTTAAATACTAGAGGATCTTATCATTACCAAACCTATGTGAGGTATAACCTTGCATTTCAGTGTTAATAGGACAAACTTGTAGGTGGGAGCAGCTGCTTAATGGGCCAATTTGTAGAATCCCACAGCTTTTAATGGCATCCAATGGACTGGCATTTTCATGTACCTACTGCTTGCATAGTATTTTGTTCTTAGTCTAGCTGAGTAGGGAAATATATCTGTGTGCATTCTTTGTAAGACAGTATAGAAAGAGAATTTCAACAACTGTCAAAATTGTTTCTTCAGGTTTTTCTTTTTTTGCCCTGCTTTGTTTTGTTTTTTAATCCTCGAGATTGAACCCAGGCTCACTCCACCATGGAGTTACATGCTCAGTTCTTTTTATGTATTTACTTATTATTTTGAGAGAAGTTCTTGCTAAGGTGTTCAGGATGGCCTTGACGGTTTGATAATCCTATTGCTTACCTGGAGTTATAGTTGTATTCTGCAATGCCTAGCTCATCTTCAGCTCTTTAATATTTAGGTTTAACAGTGAAATAATTCTGCTACTTTCTTTGATATCATTTTTACATAGCAATTGCATAACTGCTGACACAAGTTTTGCTATTTTTTCTGGTTTTTTTTTGCATTTTGTAACAAAGCTTCATGGAAATTCAGTGTTTGTATCTAACTGCAATGCAGGAAACAATCTCTAATCAACAGTAAGGCAAGAACTTGTCACTTTCTTTCCATCAAAAGTTACCAAATAGACAAAAATACTGATTATGACAGTGTCTCCTATGTTTTATTATCTTTTCTCTTTCCTTTTTTCATTATCTTTAAAATAAAAAATGAAAAATGCTGATTATAGTGCCCACATGAAAAACATGGCTTTTAAGAAACAATCTTCATGCCATATAGACACATCTGTGAGACAGCTCTGACTCCCAGAGTCAGTGCAAAGCTGTGCAAAGCTGAAGGCAATTCATGCTGCATATGATACCTATAATGCACAAAATGACTGAAATATGCTAGGAGGTTAGGGTTTTAGATCACCACTTAAAGAACTTGGGAGAAGGCAGGAGGAATAACCCACTGGCTACACCATTAGAGAGCGTGAGTCTCTTCCATTTTTACCTCCAAAGAAAATCTGCATATCAGACAAAGCCAGTAAGATGTTTAAGCACACATGCACAGTTACAGACATACATGCACTGATACAGAGTAACTTCCCAGTTCTTGTTCATGTAGCCTCAGAAAGAATACTAAGAAAATTGGAAACAGACCTGGGCAGAGCCACTCTACTTTTACTAGACTTGTAGACTCTGTTTCTCAGCTGCTAAACCACACATTTCTTTCATCCTATGTCAACAGCGCAGTAGTCTAAGAATTACTTTAGGTTTTCTAGTGAGAGATTTAACCATCTCCCCCACCCAAGAAAATTCTAAGGTGGGGCACCTGTGCTGGTCCTTCTTGGCATTCCTTTGTAACTGTCTCCTTTTTGCATTCTGACTTGGGAACCTTTCTTTGATCCTGCGTTTGAAAATCAAAAAAGAGAATTTGAGGAAATGTCAAAAAAACAAGCTGTGGTTATAAAATAACACTCAAGGAATAGTAGGAGACTATTGAGAGATCTGACAATGTCTATATTCTAGTCATTGGGATATTTGTATGAATAGAAATAAAATATTTTCTCAACAGTACTTTTCAATGTCCTGAAATGGTACCAACATAGGCAATGAGACTATGGAAGCCAAATAACCACAGCACTGCTATGGAGCTGGTCATTCCTATGGATGGAACTGTTCCAGTGTAAACGCTAGTCCAGAAAGCAAGGTGCTAGTAAATGTAAGTCATTGGGGAAAAGCGAAAACTTTAATGTACTCACATTGTGCCGTACTCCAGGAGCACAGTGAACAACAACCAAACACTAGTTAAAGCCACTGAGCATTTCTGTTAGTGCTCATGAAGTCACTGGAAGAAAGGCCACCAAAGGGTAGACATGGAACACAGGACATGAGAGAATATACTTCCAAGTCTGCTGATCCTGTAGGGGAATCCTGGTACCAGTCATTAACTGAGCTTTTCTGAAATGAAGAGTTCTGATAGGTGAGGTTTCCCAGGGCAGGACCTACCATAGCTGCATCAGTCCCACGCAGAAAGTAGCAATGGATTTGCATATAACCTACACATCTTCTTGTATGTCATCCCTAGATGACATACTATACCTAATGAATGGAAATGCTGTATAATCAGCTATTATAATGTTTTCTTTAGGGAATAATTAAAAGCACAAATGTCTACACATGTTCGGGAAAGACCCAACCTTTGTAGGCATAACTACGTAGTATTCAATGGAGTTGGCTGAATCTATAGAAACTCAACTTGGAGATATGTAAGGCACAGGAAACAAAGAGCCTCATGTATGAGGAATATGCAAAACAAATCAAGTCCTGACTTGTAGTCTTTGTGGTACCTACCATGTATGTACAGTGGGGCTTATTACAGGTGAACAACATGACACCATAAGAGGCAGAGAAGGCTGAGATGTGCATGGCATGACATCCTGGGACAGTATTTTCTGCTCACAGATACTATAACTTCAACCCGATAGAGAGAAACAAATTATAGTAACATCCTCAGAGGTGATAGGTTTCAAGTCTATGTCAACTTTTTAAAATGTGATTTACTTAGTTAAAAATTTACATACTTTGATTTTTAAATACTAGATATTGACCAATAATTTCTAAAATTCTTGAATAATTGGAAGTTGAATTCTATGAGCCCAGAATGGGCTCCCACATTCCATTTGTTGGAGTTGAATATATCTGTTTTGCTCAAGAATCTGTTGTCAATAGGAGCATCACTGTTGGTTGCCCAGAACCAAGGCTTATTAGGCCTGATTCACATATGTTAATACTTATACAATTAGCTTCTTCAGTCTAAAAGCAACAATCTTGTAATTCCCTTAGGCAGTCGTTTAAATCCAAAGTCTGCCAAACCCTACCCAGATGCCAATAGGCAGTAATTTATGATGGGATTAGGAATGAGAGTGAAGAAATGTTACTTGTTAATTATGATTGCGGAGGCCACACACACTATGGAAAGAAACATTATGTACAAATGAAAGGACCCAGCTAGCCCAACTTGGAGATAAGGAGAGTCAGCCGGCATTTTCTCTGCTTTTTTGCGGCTCTACTGAGGGGCTTCTTTGCCTTTTCTCTAACCAAAAGCTCACCAGTGAAACGTCTTAACAAAAAAATTAGCAACTGTGGAGTTCTTGGGAACCAGCAGTTGACAAAGGCTTTATAGTACTGTGTCATGCAGGCTGTTAAAGAAATCCAGCCCTGGTGGTAATGTGTATATTCATTCTGTGTAAATGATTAAGTTCAAAAAACCATACAATGAATCATGGCAGCAAGGCCAGACTTGCTTTGATTAACTACACTGCTATAATGAAACCCAACAGAGCAATCACTGAAACATTTAGCTCCAAATGTAAATCTTCTTGAATTCTGAAAAAAAACAGCATGTTAGGCAAGGAGAGGCAGTGTATAATACAGCCATATTTCATATAATGAAAGTGGAGGCAGTTGTAAAGAAAAGGGAATGTTAAAAAGTTGTTATGCTGTGTTTGGCAAGAATGAGTCATTTTAAAAGTGTCAATCATGATAATCCAACATATTTTTAATCTAAAGGTCAATAGAAGCAGTTTCTAAGGTGGTACAATAGTTATGCCAAATATGAAAGCAAGTAGTTATAAGATGATTTCAAGTGTTAATACTGTACCATAATATGTCTTGGAAAATTAATCTCAGCTCTAAATTGAAGAGCATGGATTGATCAGGGTGGAAGAATTTTTATTAAAAATGTACTGAAGTAGCTGGTGACACTGTCATTCTAAAGAGGCTGCTCTGTGGCATTCTTACAGTTCACACATAGCTTAATAAAGGCAGTGCTGTGT
The DNA here is from genome assembly GCA_004027165.1 of Ctenomys sociabilis. Lineage (NCBI taxonomy): Eukaryota > Metazoa > Chordata > Mammalia > Rodentia > Ctenomyidae > Ctenomys > Ctenomys sociabilis. Next base: position 23,498 of record PVKA01011147.1, on the reverse strand, counting down.
TTTCTACAGTGTATTTGTGTGTGTGTGTGTGTGTGTGTGTGTGTGTGTGTGTGTGTGTGTACAGAGGGCATTTAGGACTTTGTCTGCCAGATAGTGTTATAGAATGAAAATTCTGTCTTTGTAGTAGCCTGCAAGTCGTTTTAATGAAAGCAATGGAAACACATGCCAATGAGACACAAAGTCTGAGCTCTGCGATGCCATGGATGTCTCCATGAATATACAAAACTTGGCATCCCTGTGTCCCTTCACAGCTTTCAAATGGGCCTCAGACATTCTTGGGACATGCTGTGTACTTAAGTTTCAGAACTATTCCAGAAAGATTAGAGAACAATGAAATTACATTCTGTCTTTAAAGTTTATGGGAACCTGTGGTTTTCCTTGTAGGGGAAACAAGCCATGAACTCTCACTCATGGGGCTCACATCTACAGGTTAAGTGTATGAGGAATTTTTAAGGTCATGGAAATTATGCCAGAGAAAACAATTTATAAGCATTCTGAGCCATAGAAAAAGCACTGAACATGTTCAGTTTCACAACAGAGTTCTTTCTAAAGTTATTCAACTGTATATTTCAATCAGTGTTCTTGTTGAGGAGTCATGGAAGTCCTTTTAGAACTTTCGACGGTGCAAATGGCACGCTGTGTGCCATACCTCCTCCGCCACTGGTATGGACAGTCTTGGGTTTAACAGCAGCTATAAATTATTGAAGCGATTCTACATCAACACACTTGCTCTGCACAAAAGCTGTGCCAGAACTTGTTGTAGATAAGCACTGGCATCTTCCCTTCTATTAACTTTCAAAAATTCAAGTAATAATTTGTTTATGAAACCGCATGAATTAATCCCCTTTTATATTTTAAAATATTGTATAAACACATAAATACATACTGTTCCTTTTGGTTACCTCTCAAGAGTATAGTACACATAATTTTTCAAGTAACAAATACTCACCGAACTTTAATTGTGTTTCCAGAGGATTTTTGATATTTAGGGGAATCCAGAACCAGAAACAAAAATGAAGAGATCATTTTATTATATTTTATCTCTTCTCTGAGATCTTCATCTTTGAAATAAAATATTATACATAGATTTCTCTAAATGCTGTAGGAGCAGAATACGTGGTCCTGTGATATTTCTTGTTATTCCTCTTTATAATTTATTTCCTTTATCTCTAAATTTTTAAAATACATAATTTGTCTTTTAAACATGTGCCTTACTCCAATTAGCTAAGTGTGTGCAGAGTACAGCTTATCCACCTTGCATTGCATTGTAGTGATGTGAACAGACATTTTTTTTTTTTTTTGGCAGAACTGGGAATTGAACTCAGGCCCTTGTGCTTGCCAGGGAAGTGCTTATCCTACTGAGTCATCTCCCTGGTTCCCTGGACAGACATTTTAAACTTTTACCAACATAAAGGCAGCACAACTGACATTAGAAGCACTGGCAAAATCAGTGAAACATAGAAGAAAATTAATGGTACAGGACCTCATCTTACAGAGAATATCACTGTAAATATTTTTGTTATATATTTTCTGGTGTTTTGAGCATGTGCATATATTATACACACCTGTAAATTTAATTTTGGGGACTATATTATGCATGGGTCCATAAAATAGTAAAAAAAGAAAAAGTCCACTTTTTTTTTAAACAGTATTAGATTTGCTGACTTTTGCAAAGATGTTATTTTATTTTTCTTACAGTTTAGGGATGTCTTTCATGGTAATATACATAACCCACCAATTTCTAGACTTTTACAGATACCCTATATTTGAATAGTAGACATTTCTTAACGTTTTTTCCCTTATTCCATAGCAAGCCCCAATCATGGCATGACTGTTAAAAGTCCGTAAGTGGGTAATGGCTGTAAATGTAGTAATATTCATACTAGCCGTGTTAGAAAAGAAACATTTCCCAAATACCTTAAATTGCTTTTCCAAAAGGCTAATTTACAACCTGTGCAGATTTATCAGTTTTAGGCTTACCAGCCACATTATAGAAATATGTTCAGCAAAAGTCTAAGAGCTAGAAACATTTACAATAGTATTATTTCCTTACATTCCTTGGCTTACCCAAACACCACTAATTGCAGAAAAATTGAAGGGAGGGTTAAGAAGGGTAAAAAATGGTGTCTGCTTCAGCTATTGTTTTAAATCTTTTATTTTATTTTATTTTTTTGCCATACCAGGAATTGAACTCAGGACCTTACACTTGCCAGGCAAATGCTTATTCCACTGAGCTATCTTCCATTCTACTGAGCCATTCTTTAGCTTTTGATGTCTATGACAAAATCAAAATGTAGATAGGGAGAGTAAAGGAGAGATCTATGAGAAAATCCCTAGCTGCTTCTCAGTTATGTTGACGTTTTTGCATGTGCCCTGCCATACTGATGAAGTTATTGAAATGAAAATGGAAATTTATTCAGGCATTGCTGCTGCTGCTGCAGGACATGACCAGCCCATATTCTTGGGAGCTCCATGAGCACCATGATCAGAGCTCTACAGAGCTTTCCTGGTCAGTCCACTAACAGAGTGATAACAGACATGAAGTGCAAATGCTTCAGAATCCCATGTGTCTCAAAGCTTCTCTCTCCTGGAATCTTTTAAAAAAAAGTATCATTACTCTGAGTGGCTGCAGTTGTATGCACAACCTTTCTTGCAATGTGTCCATTTGACCTTGCTCTTAAGCATTACAACCTGGATTCTGGGAAAAAAAGACTTAGCATGTAATGGACTAAAATGGTAGGCATAATCTTCCCTGCATCAGGTGTGAATTTCATATGGTAATCTTACTACTGCCGAAAGAGAAATACATTTCTATGTAATACAAGCCTCTTTCTACATATCATTTTAGAGTCAAACTCAAAAGAGTAGAAGTATCTTGTATATTGGCTGGTGATTTATAAACCAAACAAGATGCAGACTTGACCTCTGCAGTGTGGAAGAGGGAATTTAAAAAAGTACTCCTAAGTCACACACATCAGAACTTTTTTTTTTTTTTTTTTTTTTTTTTTTTTTTTTTTTTTTTTTTTTTTTTTTTTTTTTTTTTTTTTTTCATGGTTTTGAAACATGTGTACCACTTTTGAATGATCTCTTAGTTTCTTTGATAGATTGGTCTGTTCTGTCCCATTACATCTCAGAAACACATACCCTTTTGGAAAGCAAGGAAGAATGGATGTTGTTCTATAAAAGAAAACAATAACAGCTCAGGCAAGGCTTTTTTTTCCTTGGCCCAGTGATTTGGGAGGGAGAGAGAGGAGGCTGAAGTTGAGAGATAGTCAAAATAGCTCCAAGTTGCCCTGTCTGTAAGCTTCACTGGATACATGGCAAAGCCTGGTTTTTCCCTAGAAGAGAAAGGAGATGCTAGATAAAAGGCCCAAAACTGTTTTGTTATATAGCACAGGAATCATATATCAGAGGGCTGGAAAGGAACAGGCTGGAGAAAAGAAAATCCTTCTGGAAGATTAAGTAGTGATCACAGGGATTCTGGGTCAGAACTGATGAAGCTCACAAAATATTGGATTAAGGGATAAGTTTTGAGCTGGGGTAAATTATAGCTAATCTTTCCCCCTCGGTACCTGGAATTGTATTTAGGCTCTCAAACATGCTAGGCACTGAGCTACTCTTTTTCAAATTTTTACTTTAACACAGTGTCTCCTTTAATTATGCAAGCTAGCCTCAAACTTGGGATTCTCCTGCCTCAGCCCTTTCAGAAGTTGGGATCTCAGGTTCAGAGCATGCCTGTCCAGAGTTAATCTTTCATTCCCTTACTATGCAGGAGATGATAACTGCATGAGGGAACAAAGAATTTGCATGTTCTCTGTACATATGTATATTCACTCACAATCTCCATCTACTTTTTATTTTACAGTGAAATCTGGGAGAATTTTTCAACTTCTTTCAAAATTTGCCTGCTTTTGGTCTTGTTTTTCTAAGGACATAAAATGTCATCTCCTCTTCTTCTATGTATTTCTCAGCCTTTTTTTTTCTTTTATCGACTGTGGTCCATCTGTTATAACCATTTCTTTGTGACACATTTTGCAAACACCTGTGATTACCTTCATCATACAGAATTATCTTATTTGTATTCTATTTAAAATTTTAAGTTCCAGGAAAGCTCCAATTTATTACTTGTGTCATTGTTTCATTCAATAGCAGCTTTCCCGTTGCTAGGAGAAAACACTTGCAATCTGAAATGTAGTAGAGAGGCTCCCTCGGCTCCTAGTGTCAAAGGACACAGTCCTCAGTCACCTGGCTGGCTCACAGGCAGAAAACTCATGGAGAGGAGCCTGGCTAAGGTGACCTGCTGAGCTAACCCTTCCCCAAAAGCAGAACCTGGCACAGGTGTAGGAACAGATATTTCCACAACACACCTGCAACTGGACTGTGCCTCTTATCAGCATGCTCAGCTGTGAACATGTCTGAGGACTCCAGTGGCTCAGAACTTATCCCACCAGGAGTCTCTCAGTTCAGTCAAGTTGACAAAGGAGCTGAACCATCTTGGCTGGCTACAGAGATACTCCTTTAGAGGCACCATTATCATTCTAGAATGGTCTCCTTGAAGGCAGGATCATGAACTGAGAGTTCTCTGTCATACGGCCTGTCTGGAGGCCACATGACCTGGGTTCTCAGGCAGCTTGAGACTGAACTTACACTATACAGTGGACCACTGGAGGAGCTAGTCCATGTTGCTTTTGACAATATATATTTGTTGGGGTAACAGTTCTGCTTCTATCACAGTTTGATAACTTATACTGCACAGCTTTATCAATGACTTTCATATGAAAGCTTCTGAGAACAATCTGACCTATGGGACCTCTGTTGTTCTTTTGACTCGGAACATGGACTCTATATTCAAAGAAATGAAGAGGATGTTAGAGTCCAGTAGGTAAAAAGCTCTGATATGCTCTTAAGAATCTTGAAGCTTTATTTTAGCTACTTAATTCCATTTTCAATTTAAAAATATATATAGTCTTAGGCTACCTATCAGTTCAATCAATGAGAAAAGAAGATGAGAAAGTATAAACACCCATTGAATATGAGTCAGGAAGAGTTTATATATGTTAGTTAAGCCCCACAACAAATCCTGATAAGCAAATCTCATTATCTCCATGTCACAGAAAAATAAACGAGGTCAGAGATGAGAAGTAACTCAAGGTCACACAGAGAATGAAAGGATTGGCTGTAACAAGATGCCAGTGTCTGGTCCTATTTTCTGTTCACTGGATGTTTTCTGAGACTAGAAGCATTTTTGTAATCATAACTGAAATTTGGTTATGTAACTTTTCCTTATAAACTTCTCGCATCTGACACTGATAACACTGGGGTACATCTGAAGAAACAGCTTTTCTGTGTTGCAAAGCCGCTGAGTGCATCACACGAAAATGAGTTAGTAGCAAGTGTGCTTCACTTTGGCGCACACTTCTATACACCTTTCTTGCCTTGGTGACAGCTTTCATCTCCAGCCTGCTTCATAGTTTTGGTCTCTTATGTGACTGTGGTTTAAGAGACCAAAAAGTAAAAACCTCCTTGTTATTCACAAGGCCTATAAATTTGTGCTGGTGAAAGCCTGCAGGGCAGCCCAGATGGCCTCTGAGCTGACAGTGAGGTGAGAGTTCATTTCCGTTTCTCAGCTGAAGGGAGGCTGCCTGTAGCTTCTCTTTTATGTTCCAGTAAGAATCCCCCTCTCTCTGTCAGTACGATGACTAGGCCCTGGGACCTCCTTGGGGGATCTAAATGGAAGCCATGTTTTGAAGATGACACTGTAAACTGGAACACTAGCTAGTGCCAGATTTTCTTCTGAGATTCTTTAAAATTTTGGACAGAGACATACATTTAGCAAATAGGCCATATTTAGCGAGAGGAGCCAGCATCCTCTCCTAGAGCATGGCCTCCGCACTGCGGTGAGCCTGCTGGTTGCTGGCTGTGCTCTGGGCTTCTAGACCAGTCTCTGTTGAGTCTCACCACTGACCACCCTTCCCACTGACAAGCTTGTACACACAAGCAGGTGCTGCTTATGGGCAGAGAAATGCATCTTTTGGCAGTCTCATCACCAAGTGGATCACACAGAACGTACCCGCATGAACTAAAACTACGACATCATTAGTGTCTATAAATTTGTGTGATTACTGTTGTGTGTGTGTGGTATCACTGACCAAAATGTCAGTATGTGGTTCATGTCTAAGTAATAACAGTACTAATAGATATTATTTCTGTCTTAGAGAATTACTGAATGCCAGCTGGATTAATGGGTAAATGCTGAAAAATTCACAGAGATACAGGTGGGCTGAGTTGGGAAACAGCTCTTCACACCAAGGAGTGGTAAAGATGCTTTCACTCTTCTGTTTAAGTAAAGACGGGAATTCAGAGTCCAAGCTAGAGCATCATAAATAGCCATTTTCCTAATTAGCAGATTAGAGCAGCGATGTATATAAAATATGAATTCTAGTATGGCAAATCCTGCAATCAATTGTGAAGTGCTCTGGTGGTGGTGTGTTTTTGTGTTAATTATCTACATAGAGGGCAAATTTAAGATCCTGATGGGTCTATACTGGGTGAAGAACTGATCCCTAGAGCAGAACCCTCCAGGCGACAGTATCTTCTGGCATGTGGGCTGTAGCCGCTCCTTTGCTGCCTACTGTGGGATGAGGCCATTATTTATAACAATGGGATCCACTCCTATTAATCAACACAAAGAAAGTCCCAGTTTTTACTGGTAAGAATCATGAATTGCAATATTAAACACAGGCAAAAGAATCCAAGAACTGAATTCTTGGAGCCACAACATAAATAAATATAAGTCCCATATGTGTTATTACAATGCTGTGAAACTAATTGAGAACATATTCACTTTTGGCTAAATAAAGTACTGCTAGCTACAAATACAGAACCTTAAGGTCATCTCCTTTAGGAGATGGCCAGTACTTGTATTAACCGGTCCATCCTTCACTGTGAATGTCCTCACACAAGCAATGCCAGACAAATGCTGTTAAAATATACTTTCAGTTAACTCAGTACTTCGTGTATTTGCTATTTTAGTCTGCAAATGAAGAAGAAAGTGAAGTTCAGTTGTACGTGTTTTTAAACAAAACTTCTGAATGAAGATCTTTTTCCTTCCATTTCAAGCACTCTCTGTACCTCATTAGTCTGGATAAGACGGAGCAAACCTCATCTTCCATAGTACAGCACATCCTGAGAAAGGCTGAGGCTTCGCTGGTAATGTCTGTATCCGTCCTCAAGAAGCAGCTCTGTCCATTCATCTTCTTAGTGAGATGGATTTTCTCAGGAAAAAGTCTTTTGCTCTGAGGGTTTGCTCTATGACTGTCAGCAATGATAGTACCTGCATTGTCCCATGGGCACAATGGGAACTATCACTCATTTCCTATCATTTCAACACACAAAGTTGTTTGGGGCTATGTTTTGGAAGGTTCTTCTTTTTCCCTCCTCCCCATGCCATGCGAAGAATCCCAAAAGTTCCAGCATGTGAAGCATATGATGATCATCTCTGCCTTTTTGGTACTGGGTGATCCTACATGTTGAAGTGATGGAGTCTTCAAAGGGAAACAGAAATGTACCGGGGGAGGGCAGACTTTAGAGATACTCTGACGTACGCCATTTTTTTCACATGAACAAGAAAGAAGCCACTGTTTTATTAAACCATTGAGATTTCAAGGTTTGTTTATCATAGTATATGTAGCTTGGGTAGAACAGTATAATCAGTTTCTATGGTGATCATCAAATCCATAAACTGTAGTATTAAATATCCACTAAACTGCCATAATTTGGAACTAATTTGCATGAATATTAATTATTTTAAGCAAGAAAGGAAAATTATGATCTTCTACATACTTCATTCCTTCAGAATAAGTCACTTGTTCATTAATTTTTAATGAGAAACCTTCATTATTATGAATTCTTTGACAAGACTTTGATATTTAAAAAAAAGATGACCATAATTAAGCTCCTCATAATGAACACAGCAATTTTTGAACGGTAAAATTTATGGAATGTTTTTCCTCTGGGAAGCTTAGTTTTCGTAATAAGGAGGAACACAGGATCTATGACCAAGTTTTCATAATGCATGAGGGTGTGCTGTTATGAGTAAAGTCATCTCTGCTTTCATTCATTCATCTATCCTGTTGATGCCTAGCCTTTCTAAATCCTTACTAAAGACCAGGACTGAATGCATTAAAAAAAAACTTTAAATACGTTGTAGGATGTTCTAGCATAGCATTTCTCCCCAAAGGCTTTCCCGTTATTGGCTTAATGGCTTAATTTATTGGTACAGTTTAAAACCATCTCAATTTCCTTTATTGCAGTGACTCTAACAATTTTTTAAAGATTTATTTATTTATTTTATGTCTTTATAAAGTGAATTGTTATAAATACAGATTTATGGTTGGACAGACAGGCCAAAAAGATGTAAAACCCCTGAAAGTTATACTAAATGAAGGCACATTTATAGGTACACTAATTCCCTCTCCAGAATAGAAAGTAAATTTTCTTTGGTAAGTTCTCTTATATTTACTGTTATCATTTCATAACTTGAACATTATAGGTTTAACAATCCTTCTCAACCAATATTAACTGTATCAACATTATATTACATTAGAAACATGTAAGGAGAGAGAAATAATACAAATACAATCCTCTTTTCTGTAACTGATGATGGAGTCCTAGCATTGTAAGCAGCTGAATTAGAAATACTGGAGACAGTCAGACAGGGATAGGCTCTCAATGGACCCAAAAATGATGACAAAATGACTCACAACTGTGAGAGAAAGAGGCATCTCCACTGTGGATAGATCTCAAGGTGAAAGGTCAATCAAATGCAGGCACAAACCTCCCTAGGGTTAGCCATCTGGAATTGATATTACAAATAGGTATCAGTCATGTTGAAAAAGTAAGGAAGAGTCCCTAATTCAACCCCCTATAAGAAAAGCCCCTGCTCTGTATTCATATCTACTTGCTACTTGACTTGCTTCCCCATTTGATCCCGATTTAATCAATTTTACCTAAGCAATTGTGCTTGTATTCTTATTGGTTGACCACAGCTTTGTCTCATCTCATATGTGAGTTCCCATGTTTTCTACCTTAGATCTGCTTCACCTCATGGTTTTGCTCTATAAAAATCCCTGGAAAAGGCAGATTATGTGGTAAACTATTCGTATCCTCTTCTGTCTCTTTCTTTGACAGAAGTTTTCTTTCCCCCAATAAATATATTATGCTCCTAACTTTTCTTATTCCTAAAATTCATTCCTTAATTATTTATTTACTTCTGGATGGTTAACAACCTAAGTTCACAGATGAAAAATTGGAGAAATAGAAGGACCGCAAGGTCAGCCAACATTTTGGTCCTAGCCTTTCAAGGTCAGTGAAGACTCAAGACATAGGAGAACCTGTACTGTAACATCAGGCAACTCAATTGTTTCCCAAATTTTCTGATCAGAGAGATTATGGAGCCACAGAGGAAGGCAATCAATGATCTATAGTGTGCCTGAGGAGAGTCACATAGAGAGAAAACTTTCTCTCCGGATCTCACAGAGAGCAAACTGTTCAAGCAATGGCCGTAACTCATCCACATGGCTGACACAGACAAAGGAGCTAGAGAGTAAGGTACAGGATTACAAGATAAACCCTGAGGGGACTTCACTGACCTTATCAGATATAAAAGCTACATATTTTGTTATATAGGTCTTGCTCTATCTTGGTCTTAACCATCCAGCAGAAAAGTTTAAAAATGAGGTATATAAAGTGGGGCCATAATAATAAGTTGAGCTGTAAATGGCTATAGTCAACAACCTCTCCAGATAACTCACTAGTATTGTGGAGTGCTGGACTGTGTTTGATTGTGTCATTAAGTTCAGGCACCTATAATGGTTTAATGACAATGGAGTGCCCATCTTTGACAGGTCTAGACAAAAAAAGGGGTATGAAAAGGAAGAACCATGATGTGTTTGCATAAACAGTACAGTTAGGATAAATATGCAGTGCTTCTACATAATTCTGTGAGAGGCAATATTTGCACTGATAGTGGTTGGACAGGATATTATGTCTGCTTCTAGTACTATGGACAACCACTAGGAAGATAACAGGGTAGAAAGTATTAACTATTGAAACTGTGCTATGATTTAGCTTTAAAAAAATAAGATAAGTATACAGCTACATTCTCTTAATTCACTGATTAGAGACATCTGCTCTAATAGTGTTCATATGTAGAATATCATGTATGGATCGTGTACGATAACAAACCATTACAAAAACAATTTGCAATGTATTAATTATTGAATCTGTCCTGTTAATTTGATTTGAAACTGTCTCATTGCTATTTGTTCTTCAAGAAAAAATAAAAATTAAAAAAAAATTGGTACTCACAAAAATTATTTATTTATTAATGTATTTAGTACAGGGTCTACAGGCTCTCACTACATAGATTGGATTCATAGTGATCCTCCTATTTTCAGCCTAACTGCTGAATTACAGGAGAGCACCAATTCCCAGGCTCAGCGTGTCCCAGGGGCAGGGCCAGCATGCACCCCAGGGAAAGAACCTGGTCTCTGTGTCTGTCTAAGCAGCCACTTTAATTTGATGAGCTATCTGGCTGGCATCCAATTTTCTTTTGGTACTCCGGGACAATCACCCCTGACAACACTGGGATTACCTTTTTAGCTTGTTTCCTCAGGGGCGTGAGGAGACCAAAATGACCAGGGTGAAGTCTTTGCTTCCCGTTCACTATCATCTGGTACACCTTTTCCATTCTGGAAGTAAGATCACTAAACCATCAGAACATGAAGTTGTGGGAACGAAGAAGAAAAATTTTGCTATACTATCATTGGGGATAATGATCAAAGAAAAACCTCCAAATCCCTATGGAAGAGGAAAGCAGGAAAAGAAAGAACAAAGAAGAAGAAGAAGAAGAAAAAGAAGAAGAAGAAGAAGAAGAAGAAGAAGAAGAAGAAGAAGAAGAAGAAGAAGACGAAGACGAAGACGAAGGAGGAGAAGGAGAAGGAGAAGAAGAGGGAAGAAGAAAAGAAGAAGGAGGAGGAGAAGGAGGAGGACGGGAGGAGGAAGAGGAAGAGGAAGAGGAAGAACCCAATTTTAAAAGCAATGCATGCAAAGAAAAAACTTACACAATCAAAACAAATAAAGAGCAATAACTACAAATAACCATGACAGGAAATTTCTTCTTTTTGAATATGTGGATTTTTTTTTTCTGGGATCTACAGTTTTAGGACAGCGTCCAAGTCAAGATGTGTATCTGCTCATAGTGGTATATAAAGAAGGCAGTCCACACTAGCTGAAGGCACCAGCATGTAGTAGCATAAGGGAAAATACACCAGTTCTTGGCATTGAGCAATTCAACGCCTGGCCTCTGGCTGTGGGTCAGGCTCTATATTCCTTAATTTGCACCTTTTAAGGAAACTTGTTGCAGCCAGGCTGTGTCCTCCTGTTGGTGCATGCCATCCCATTCACAAGAGCATTTGATTACCTGTGGAGGACCTGTAGCGTAGTGGAATCACCAACAACTACACTACACAGGGAGTTGTGTAGACTCCAGCACTCTGTGATACAGTAGTTAAGATGGCGTTGAAGTCACCTCCATTCCTTATAGTGCTTACACCAGTGCTTGCAGAAGGCTGCAGATGGCTGCTCACAGCTTGAACAGAGCAAAAGGGTATCAGGACTGTAGCAGGAGGTACACAGAGTGTAAACAAACTGCAGACCTCTGAGAGTGAGGACCCAGCTACAGGCTGGTTGTTCACATCTCCTGGGCTTCTTGGCAAGGTGGTTCCTCATGAGTTGCATATGCATTCTTGGTGGGAATTTTTAAATTGAACTCGTGTCACAAATCTGTTGAATTTGGATTTTGTGTGTTGTATTATATTTGGTTTGGCATTTTTTAAAAGGATTGGTTTATTTGGTTTTTATTTTTTTCTAGGTTCTCATCTGCTTCTCATCTCCTTATCCACTTTCCCCATTTCAAAATCTCAAAGTGACTCTATTGCTTAAATATTTTTCAGTGTTAACAACACATTAACTTCAAGTTTGTAGTTGCCCATGATCTGCCCGTTCTTTCAGTCACTCCCACTTTTCTTTTATTAATCCCTTATCCTTCCCATATTACTCCTTTCCCTCTTGTGTACCTTACCTAGTCTTCTCTCCTATCTAATTGTTTTCTATTCTCATTATATATTTTTTTAAGTTTTTACTCTTTTTGGTGGAGTTTACCCATTTTCTTGTTTCTTAGTTTTATATTACTTTATATTACTTTGTTTAATTCATTTGACTAGGTCCCTTTTCTTTCTTTCCTTCTTGTCTCTCTTTCATTCCTTTATTATTGTATCTTTGCTTCTCTCTAGTTCAATCTCTATTCTATATTACTTTTCCATTTGTTTCTTGGTTTACTTTGTTACTGTTATATAATACTATTAATTTTTTTACTTCTTAATAGAATTTTTATATCAATTTTATTACATTCTTTTTATTTTCCATTGCTTAACTTTTTTTCTTTTTCTTTTTAAAACTTACTTGGTACAGGATCTCACTGAGCAGCTCAGACTCATAGTGTCAGCCTCCCTAGTCCTGGGATACAGGCATGTGCCACCACACCTGGTTTTGGCGGCTGGCACAGCATGCTTGGAGCTGGCTCTGCATGTGCTATCAGGGATCAAAACCAGCTCCTCGTGCTTGCCAGGCAGGCACTTAGACCACCGTGCTATCTCCCCAGCCCTGCTTAGCTTTTTCAAAGGTGTACTTTACTCCATGCTCCTATGCACACACATTATATGTACTAATATGACCACTTAGTCTTATGAATCTGTGTATAGTTAATTTTATCTTATTATGGTAGAACACTTCTATAATGAAGGGAGGTAAAATTGCCTCATTGCCTGTATAGATACTTATTGTATATTAATATTTCCTTGTGTTCGAGTTTGTTCTTAATTATGGAACTTTTTCTTATAGTTAAAGAAGGTTCATTGTTGGTTATTATAATTTGTCATTTTCCAGTTTGTATTTAATGCTGTTGTTGTGGATTTTACTACTTTAGTCAAGCAGGCTTTGTTGCTATCGACTGATTTTTCTCTCTAGGTCATTACTTAGGTTGACTGGGGTTCAAGTAGCACTGCAGTCCATAATGGAAGAACTGATTACTGGACCATAAAAAAGGGTGCAAACCTACTCCCCAATACGTGGAGGTTGTTGAATCTTGGGAGAGATCCAAAGGCGAAAGAATAACTTTGCTTCCAGGACATCTCTGAAAATTAGTTATTACCTGAAAAGGTCTTAAAACTAGCAATAACACTGTTCACTACTAAGCAATGTTAAAGCATCAACACAGAAAATAAATAAACAAAAAATGGAAAAACATGAAAGCAAAATGCCTCCAAGAGTTCCCAGCTCCTACAAAGCAAACCTAGGAGGCATCATATGGGAAAAAAATCAAAACCCCATAACTGAAATACCTGAAATGGCAGCAGTCAAGGTAATAAAACTGATCAATAAGTCAGTTGGTAATCAAAGCTGAAATAATTGTGAGATAATTAAAGATTTAATGACCATAATAAAGCAAAGAACTAATAAGTCTACAGAAGACACTATAGTAAGTTCCTGACTTATGAACTTTTAAGTTGTGTACATTCACAGATACAAATGAACCTGGCACTTGAGACATTGACAGATGTTAACAAATCATTGAAGTAGCTCATTGTTTGCTGGACATTGTTACAATGGTGCTGCTGTGTGACTATTGCATAGGATAATAGTCTACAGTAGTACTGTGCTCAGTCAGAGCTGAGAATATACAGAAGCCAGAGGAAAAGCACCCGCAATATAGATGGAATGATGGGAAGCACAGTGCAATATACATTGTACATTTGTGTCAAAAGTGACACAAGGTCAGTGAAGACTGAGGACATAGGAGAACCTGCACTGTAACATCATGTAACTCAGTTGTGCCCCAAATTTTCTGATCAAGGAGATTATGGAGCCACAGAGGAATGTGACTGATGATATATAGTGTGTGTAAGGAGAGTCACATGGAGAGAAAACTTTCTCACAGGCTTGCACAGAGAGCATATTGGTCAAGCAATGGCCATGACTCAAACCACATGGCTGACACTGACAAAGGATCTACAAAGTGCAGTACAGGGTTATGGGATAAACCCTGAGGGGACTTGACTGACTTTATCAGATACAAAAGTTACGTTTCTTGTTATATAGGTCTTGCTTTATCTAGGTCTTAACAATCCAGCAGAAAAGTATTAAAATAAGGTACATAACGTAAAGCCATATTAATGTGCTGAGCTGTGAAAGGCTCTAGTCAAAATATTCTGTGGATAACCCACTACTACTGTGGACTGCTAGACTGTGTTGAAGTGTTTTGCTGAATTCAAGCACCTATAATAAATGAATGCCAATAGAATACCCATCTCTGACAGGACTAAACAAAAAAAAAGGGGATACAAAGGAAGGACCATTCTGTATTTGTATAAACAGAACAATTAGGATAAATATGCAGCTACTTTCATGTAATTCTATGAGAAGAATGATTTCCACTAATAATGTTTGGAAGGATGTCCTGTCTGCTTCTTGTACTATGGAAAACTACTAGGAAGATAACAATGTAAAAGGTATTAATTATTGAAACTGTACTATAAATCAGCTTTAAAAATAAGATAGGTATACAGCTACATTCTTTTAATTCAATGAATAGAGGGATCTGCTCTAATAATTTTTGTAAATAGAATATCACGTCTGCACCTTGTTCAACAAATAACCACTAAGAAAACAATATGCAGTGTATTAATTATTGAATCTATCATACTAATTTAATTTGAAACTGTCTCACTGATATTTGTTCTTCAATAAAATTATGGGAAAAAAGTGTATAACACTCACTTTGTTGGCTCATAGATGAATCTGACTTGCAAACGATTTCCTAGAATGAAACTCCTAAGGTGTAATTTTTTAATAAATGTAATAAAAAACAAAGAAACTAAAGAAAGACGTGTAAACCATGAATGTGTAATGTAGAAGAATTTGAATTCAGTGAGTAATCTGAAACAATAATCCAAAAGATTAAAAACTGTTGAAATTGACAGAGCAGAATTGACCGTTGTGGGGACACAGTATGATACCTAGGAGACGGGCTGTGGATGGTGATCAGCTAGTGCAAAAGACCTTGAAAATAATAGGAAAACATCCAAAATCAATCCCTGCTAACATAAAGAAAATGCTAACATAAGATTAATTGAAATCAATGGAAAATTGGAAGATGCAACAAAGAAAATGCAAAACCTGTTTATCGAAATAAGAGAAAAAACTTTCCAAGCATGCTAAAAGAATTTTACATGCAGATAAGCAAAGCATATAGAATCCCAGATAGTCATGAGCAGAAAAAAACTACTCTAAGACGTGATAGTTAATGTTTCAGATATCCAGCACAAAAATACAATCATAAGAGTTAAAGAAAGAAACAAAACAAGTCATCTATAAAGCAAAATACAGCAAAATTATAATGGATTTCTCAAAATAAACCCTAAAATCAAGGAGAACTTGCAATGAAATGAAAAGAGATAACAAAAATAACAATGTCAGGCTGGGGATATGGCTCAGTGGCATCAGTATCTTCCTGGCAAGTGCAAGGTCCTGAGTTTGATGCTGGTACAAAAAAACATAAACAGAAAACAAAAGGAACAACAAAAAACAATGGCAAAAGGCCAAATAGAATTAATCTACTGGGCAAAACATGCACTTACCTAGAAGGGAAAGAATGGGAATAAATAGCAGGGAAAATATAATGACAAGGATCTCATATCTATCAACTATAACTGTTAATGTGAATCATCTCAAACTCACTACTCAAGAGGCACAAGTTAGCAAAATGGATCAAGAAACAATATTCAACAATATGCTATGTAAAAGAAACACTTAACCCGAAAAGACAGAAATTCAAAGGATGGAAAGCAGTGCTTCATATAACAGGAATCCAGAAAAAAAGCAGGAGTAGCTCTTCATATTGCAGATAAAGTGGATGCCGAGCTCAGATTGATCACAAGACACAAAGAAGGTCATGATATACTGGTTAAAGGAATAATTCAAGAGGAAAACTCAATAATCATAAATATATATGCACCAAATACTAGTGTACCCAACTTTATGAAACAAACACTAATGGTATGAAAAAATCAGTCAAACACCAATACAATCGTAATGGGGGGGTCAGTATCTCACTTTCACAAATAGACATCCGTTACACAAAAAATCAACAAAGAAATGTTAGACCAAACCTTTTTACATACAAACTATTGATTTATATTGCATTTTTTGAAATGTAGTTTTGGGATATATATTTGGCAGTATGGCCATTTTCACTATATTGGTTCTTCCTGCCCACAAACAGGGGATATCTTTACATTTTCTGATATCCTCTGTGATAAATAGACATATCAACTAGACGAAAAGCCAACAAAGAAGTATCAGAATTGAGCCAAACCTTTAAAAAAACGACTTGCTAGATATTCACAGTGTTTTACTTAATAGCAATCGAATATGTATCTTCTCATCAGCACATGTGACTGTCTCTAAAATAGATAACACAGTAGCGCATAGAGCATGGTTAAGTAAACATAAAACAGGGAAATTATCCCATACCAATAGTATTCCTCATAAAACTAGTAAAAATAATTCTACTATTTATATGCAAACAACACTGTGGGGAAAAAGGCCAGAGAAGAGGATATCACATTTCTGGTGTTCAAGTTATAGTACAAAGGCACAGTGATCAAAATAACATGGTATTGAAAAACAAACCAAAACAAAACAATAGAAACACAATTGTGGATCTGTGGAACAGAACAGAAGATGCAGAAACACCTCCCAGCAAATTTATCTACTTTATCTTTGACAAAGGAACTAACCACCTTTGCTGGAGGAAAGATATTCTACTAACACATGGTGTTTAGAAAACTGGCTTTCCACAAAATAATCCAATATAGTCCAGTGGATCATAATAGTAGTGTGTTACCTGCAGAACTGATGATGTCAGAAGTTGTTAATTTGAGCCTTTTACAGCTCAGCATATTAATATGGCTTTACATTTTACAACTTATGTTTATATTTTTCTGCTGGATGGTTAAGACCAAGACAGAGCAAGAGCTATACAATAAGAAATGTAACTTTTATGTCTGACAAGGTCAGTCAAATCCCCTCAAGATTTACCCTGAAACCCTGTACATCAGTTTGTAGATCTTTTGTCAGTGTCAGCCATGTGGATGAGTCACAGCCATTGCCTGACCAATTTGCTTTCTGTGAAACCCTGAGAGAAAGTTTTCTCTCCATGTGACTCCTTAGGCACACTCTACATCATTAATCACTTCCCTCTGTGGTCCGATAACCTACAATATTTGAGTGGCAATGGAATACCCATCTATGACAAAACTAAACCAAAAAATGGGGATATAAATGAAGGATCGTTTTATAGTGAAAAAATTATATATATATATATTATATATATATATATGCAAATTAGTTAGGTTAGATGCACAGCTATATTCACTTAGTTCAATGAGGAGACTTTTACTAATACTGTTTTGACAAGGTATCATGTATTGATCTTGTACCATGAATAACTACTGTGAAGACAATATGCAATGTATTAATTATTGCAACTGTCCTACTAACCTGTTTTGAAACTGTATCATTGTTATTTCTTTCTCAATAAAATTAATTTTTAAAAAAGACAAAGAAAATTGGCTTTCCATATACTGAAGATTGAACTTGGATTCATATCTCTCATCGTGCACTAAGCCAAAATCAAAATGGATCAGTTATCTAGATATTAAAAGAAAAACACTCTGTTGCAAGATCAAATAGGCAAAATTCTTCAAGACAAAGATGTAGGCCAAGATTTTTATGGACAAAATTCTGGTTCCATAGGAATGAATACAAAGAATCCACACATGGGCTCACATCAAATTAAAAAGTTTCTGCATAAAAAAGGAAACTGCAAACAGAGTGAAGATACACTTACAGAATAGGAAAAAAAAATTGCCAGCTACTGTTCACAGGGTACTGATATGCAAAATTTACAAAAAAAGTAACACAACAAACAAACCAATAGAACCTGCAAATTTAAAGATGAGATCTAAAAATGAATATCTGGGGCTGGGGAGAGAGCTCAGTAGTCTAAGCGCCTGCCTGGCAAGTGCAGGGACCCACGCTCGATTCCCAGGGATGCATCCACAACAGCCCTGCTCCAGGCATGCCCAGCCAGCCACCAAAACTGGATGTCATGGAACATGTCTATAATCCAAGCACTAGTGAGGCTGAAATAGGAGAATTACTATGGGCCCTACCTGTGTAGTAAGACCCTAAATCAAATGCATAAAACTAAAAATGAGCATTTGAAAAGAGTAAAGATTTCTCATGTGAAGAAGTACAAACTTCCAATAAATGCATGACAATGTGCTCAGAATCACTGGTCATTCAAAAATGTAAATTAAAACAACACTGAGTTTCCATCCTGCCCCAGAAAGAATGGCTATAATAAAGAAATCAACCAATAAAATGCTCCTCAGACTGTGTGAAAAAGGAACCCTTCTCTATTTTTGATTTGAGTATAAGCTGGTAAAAACTCTATGCTAATCATAGAAATGGAAATTTCTCAAAAAACTAAAACCAGAGATTTCATTTCACCTTGCTATTCCCCTCTTCAGTATGTTCCCCAAAGGGGTAGTCATCTTACCTTGGTTTTATGTGGGTACCCAACTTACAGTAGCACAATGTATAGTAGCTAAATCCTGGAAACAGACCATAAATGCAGCAGATGAATGGAAGAAGAAATGGACTATTTACATACAACAGAATACAATACTTACTACAAAGAAGGCTAAACTCAAAACTTTTAGGTAAATTTTTAGGTAAACACCTTAATCTTACATGTAATATATTGGGCCCACAAATTTAAATATTGCATTACTTTGCTTGTGTGAGAAGCTCAAAGTATAAATAAAGAGCAAAGTGGGAGATACTAGGAAGTAGGAAGAACTTTTCAAATGCAAAGTAAGAGATGAGGGAGAGGGAATAAAAGAAAGGGAAAAGGAACTGAAAGAGAAAAAGAACTGACAGAAAATATGGGAATAGATTTTTCATAAATGGGGTGGGGAAGAAGAGCTCAAGGCAGGAAAGGGACAAGGATTAAAAGGAATTGACATTCTTTATGCACATGTACACTTCCCCATGATGAATATGATCATTATGTGCTGCAAACATATACTAAAAATAAAAATGGAAACTCCTCTCGTGTATTTGCTCCTATTAGGGAAGCACTAATTTATCTTTTTGTAGATGATGATAGAAAAAGTTTGCTAGATGGTGCTTATTGACACACAATAAGCTCCCTGCTATCATATTCAGCAAACCCTTCATACCAGGCCTTGCTCATCAATTACGTATGAAAGACAAATGACAGACACATTTGAAGGAAAACTGGCCCAAATTTATTAGATCCAGTTGACATTAATTCTTGTTCCAAAAATGTACATATCAGATATCATTCTGAATCCCCTTCCCTGTACAATGTTTCACTGCCCTTCAATTTAGGATTATAGTTCTTCAACTCACCCTACCTTGCCTATTTAATGCCCTTGAGCCTACTCTATTTTACAGTATTTTTGCCCATAGCACTTTTCATTATTAAAAATACTACATACTTTTTCCTGCATCTGATTTGCTGTTCAACAGGCACAGGATGTTTGTCAAATGGCTGATTTGCTCCAGGATTCTCAGATTTTCTTATTTTAGTACTTGTGACCTGGTCAGTGTCTAATTCTTCCTTTCCAGTAGATTGGACAGAAGATCTAGGTAATATCTGAATTGTGTTTGTGTGGACATTCTTGGAAAGAACTAGTGAATTTTTTTTTGGTGGAACCGGGGATTGAACCGAGCCTTTGGGCTTGGCAGGGAAGCACTTATTCCACTGTTGAATTTTTAACAAGCTCCTGTTGTGACCATTACAAATTTTATTTAATTGAAATGATTGAAAATCTAATGTCTATTTACTTTTTAAATTTTGTTCTGTAAAAAGCAAGACATGCAGAGTATGATTTAGAAAAGAATAATATAAAATCACCTAGAACTCTACTAGAAGTCTCTAGTTAATATTGTAAACTAGACATTATTTTTAACATTTGTTCCGACCTTATTTTTCTTTGATCTGCTTGTTCAAGTTAAAACCAACCAAATTAATTCATAAAAAACAAAGTTCAAATGTTCACACTTTATAAAACCCTCCAAAGCCTTCAAAGGAATACAAAGAGAAAAGGGATAAAAATAGGATGCTAGAAATTAGGAAGAAGAAAGTGTCTCATAAATGAAGGTCACAGTTGCAAAGAGTTCTCCGACACTCAAGTCACTATTAAACAAGTTGAACTTGTTTGATACAGATCTTGTATCTATAATAGGACCTTTGTGCAGCAATGATCTCAGAGAAAGCTATGGTTTTCAAAAAGCTTTGGGAAATTTAGCCCTAATAATTTCACCCTTCAGTATGCTAAGATGACTAACTACCTAGATTACTTGTGAGCAGTTTCTTGGGATGTTGGTTTTCATTGCCAGAAATGAGGCAGTTCTAAGTACACAGAGTCAAGCTGTTGATCCAACCAATATTCGAAGCTTAGTTAGCATTTAGCGGGAAGATCTTTCTATTTTGTACACAGTGCTTGCCTTAATAATTGTTCAGTAGTTGGTTGTAGAAGTACTATAAGGATAGTTTCTATAATAGAAAATTTAAAATTAAAAAGAATGAATAAATTACCTGGGATAGTCATAGGCATGAAAAGAAGCCATTCATTAAAATTAAGCCAAGTACTGCTGTGAGTTCAAGCTGATGTCAAAAGTGCAGAAGCTTCTGGATTTCATTCAACAGTGGGAAATCAGTCCCCATCATTGTCTTTCGTCTGTTGGGTACTATCAGAACTATGGGAGGAACACAATGCAAATGATGTGGATTAAGTGCAAGGAGGGAAAGCCCAGTTTTCTCATGACCTTAACAGAAGCTGAATGATCAGCTGTGGCATTTGAAGTCACCTTCAGACAAATGCAGCCCTGTGTCAGTTTAAAAAAAAGTACTATGTTCTCTAGTTGCATCCATTTATTGACCCAAGACTCAAGTTTATCTTGTTTTATAGCTGATTAATATTCTATTGTGTAAAAATGCCACATCTTCTTTATCCATTCTTCAGTTGATGGGCATCTGGGTTGTTTTCCGGATTTAGCTATGACAAATTGCACTGCTGTAAGCATGTGTGCACATATGTTGCCATGATATGAGGTTTTCAGTTCCTCTGGAAAAATATCCAGGAGGGGAATAGCTGGCTTGAATGGGATCTGCAGTCCTAGCTTTTTAAGGAACCTACATACTAATTTCCATAATGGTTGTACCAGTCTGCACTCCCACTTACAGTGCAGAAGGGCTCCTTTTTCTCCACAGCCTCACAAGCAGTTGTGATTGGCTGACTTCTTGGTGTTGGCCATTCTTTCTGGGGTGAGATGGAATGTCAGTGTTATTTTAATTTGCATTTCTTGAATGACCAATGATGCTGAAAATATATTTACTTGCTATTCGTATTTCTTCCTCTCAGAAGAGTATATTCATCTCAGATGCTCATTTTTGGATTGGGTATTTGAATTTGGGCATCTTGAGTTTTTAAAAAAATTCTTCATATGTTCTAGATTCATACTCTTAAGTGAGTTAAATGAGACCCAAATATGGAAACATCATATTGTCTCCTAAGTGTGAGAATCTGAAAGAGAAAAAAATGAATCTGAAGTGTACAATATTTACTGGGGAAAAGGAAGGAACTTACTCAAAAGGAAAGAGTCACTGAGTTGATGAGAAGAACAGAAGTGAGAGTAGGAGAAAAAGATTTATCTATATATATATATGTAAGCAGGATGGTTTGAAGAGCTGTACTGTGCATTTCTGCTGGTCTATGGAAGGGAGCAGATAATAATTTGTTTTGTCTCCTGTTTTCATCTGTTTTTACTTTTTCACTTCTTAATTTATTATACATTTATTTCTTTTGTTCTTTCCTTTCCAATTTTGCGTGCATATATTTGGTGATAGATATAACTGCTTGGAATACAACACTATGTATCAGAACAAATACTGTGAAATTCATATTATGCTGTTAAGCAAAATTCTGTATCACTTGTATTTTTTTGTTTTAATTCTAATTTTTACTGTCTTTAAAAATAAAAAAGAAAGGACTAGATATTTTATACTGAAAGTGTTTAAGGCCATTGTTTGTCCTGAAGTGGTATGTAACAGCAATGCAAATTGAAAAGGACATTCTGAATACTCAGAATGCCTCCTTCTTTATTTTTGTATGATATCTATTCATGCAACCCAATTAGGAGCACCTGAAGAAAAAATAAATCTAGGAAAAATAATGCTTTTGACAGAAAATTTAGGCTGAATATAAGGAGTTTAAATTGAAATTTTCCTGATGACCAATTTCCAGGTTTAAGAGAAAAAGGTTATGATCTACTAATACTGTTGTTGCTTAAATCCTTAGGGTTATGCTACATATCACCAGTATTAGGTGTGTGGGTACTTATTTATTGTATTGAAGTACTAGTAAACAAGTCTGTCATTGACAGAGGCATTTTATTACCAGAGAACATTCTTATGCTATTATAATTATGCCAGAAACTCACATTCAAAACATTAACACAAATTAAAACCCAACAAACATGCTAAAATCGAATTTCTCAAACCACTGCATTTATAACAGGTGGTACCTTATTCTAGTATTACTCTAAAATTTATTCCCCCAACTGCAACAGGGGAGTGAGGGATCTGGTTGCTCACTGAAAGCATTTTGCCAAACACAAGCTACTTAAAAAACCTGTTATTAACAATGACAGCGCAGGACTTTGTGCCTTCTCCGTCAAAGTCTCCCACAAGCCCTGCATGAACAATGTGTGTGAATCTGATTGATACATGTTCGTCTCAAGGTCACCATAAGAGGCTTTTCTACATCTTCTGCAATCCAAGTGTGGACACAGCCAGTGCACACGAGCACAGTACAGTGTCAAGTACAAACTCTGAGGCCGAGAGCAAAGAAATCCTGAAGTCATGTGCCACAACTGAGTATGTCCCTGCCCAAATGTACATTTGTATCTATATAATCTTTACTCCTGTGTCCTCAGAGAGCCAATATGGAAACTCCACCATGATCTTAGTATTCTAGCATAAGCCTCCGTAAAGCCTGGTTCAGCCTGGTTTCTTTCTTTCTTTCTTTCTTTCTTTCTTTCTTTCTTTCTTTCTTTCTTTCTTTCTTTCTTTCTTTCTTTCTTTCTTTCTTTCTTTTTCTTTCTCTCTCTTTCTTTCTTTCCTTCCTTCCTTCCCTTCTCTTCCCTTCCTTGCTTCCCTCCTTCCCTCCCTCCCTTCTTTCCTTCCTTCCTTCTTTCTTTCCTTCCTTCCTTCCTTCCTTCCT